>JASAMY010002712.1:0-84254 GCA_030248085.1 Paralinhomoeus sp. GSCO2_6
TGAGTATTCTCAACATGATTTTATTTCATGAGACAAATTGATGTTGAACCACTTTGGAGCACTTTGCAAGCAGGAGTCCTGAGTTGAAGCGGCTAGTATATATATATATATATATATATATATATATATATATATATATATATATATATATATATATATATATATATATATATATATATATATATATATATATATATATATATATATATATATATATATATGGATATATGGATATATATATATATATATATACATGCATGCACCCACGCACAGGCTTATGTCGAAACATACGTACACGCACGCACGTACGCGCGATGCACGTACGCACGTGCACGCACGGATGCACGCACGCTCGCACTCACGCACGCACGCACGCACGCACGCACGCACGCACACACGCTCGCACAGAGGAGCACATAATTTGGGCCAATTTCTGTCAACGGGGTGAATGCCCATCGCGATTAACAGAGCAGCAGTAAATTTGCAACTGTCAACGGGGTGAACGCCCATCACGATCAACAGAGCAGCAGTGAATTTGGCACCAGCAACTGTCAATGGGGTGAACGCCCATCACGATCAACAGAGCAGCAGTGAATTTGGCACTACCAACTGTCAACTGTCAACATGCACGCACGCACATACGTACATGCACGCACGCACGCACACACGACGCACGTACACGCACGCACGCACGTACATGCACGCACGCACGTACACGCACACACGCACGCACGTGCACGCACGCACGCACGCACGCACGCACGCACGCACACATGCTCGCACAGAGGAGCACAGAATTTGGGCCAATTTCTGTCAACGGAATGAATGCCCATCACGATCAACACAGCAGCAGTGAATTTGGCGCCACCAACTGTCAATGGGGTGAACGCCCATCATGATCAACAGAGGAGCAGTGAATTTGGCGCCACCAACCGTCAACAGGGTGAATGCCCATCATGATCAACAGAGGAGCAGTGAATTTGGCGCCACCAACCGTCAACAGGGTGAATGCCCATCATGATCAACAGAGGAGCAGTGAATTTGGCGCCACCAACCGTCAACAGGGTGAATGCCCATCATGATCAACAGAGGAGCAGTGAATTTGGCGCCACCGACTGTCAACGGGGTGAACGCCCATCACGATCAACAGAGCAGCAGTGAATTTGGCGCCACCAACTGTCAACGGGGTGAACGCCCATCACGATCAACAGAGCAGCAGTGAATTTGGTGCCACCGACTGTCAATGGTGTGAACGCCCATCACGCACCTGCTTGCACAGCATGATCATGCCGACCATCATATGCTAAATCAGTTGCTTTATTCCTTAATGTACACATGGCGGCCGAAGGCCGCGCGCGCCTCTAGTAAATTATAAATGTGTCAACAGCGGCTGTCTTTATGCCATTCATGTTGTCAAGTTGAGTGCTTCACCTCCAACCCAAGACCAGCGTTGCGTACTATGTATGTCCTGTACAGTGCAGTGACATGACATGACGATGAGTAAGCAAAAGGTGCAAGGCGAACGCCTCCGCTGAGTGAATAATGCAACGTTGACAATTGGATACAATTTCCACGATAAATGACTGGTCGGTCGTCGTGGTGGGTGGGTGGGTTGGATCGCCGTGCGCCGCGTGTTGCCGTCCGCTCACCGTGTCGACGTTGTCCTTGTCGAAGCAGAGCGGCGGCTTGATCTTGATGACGTTGTAGTCGGGGCCCTCCCTGCCGAAGATGATCCTCTCGCGCGTCCTCAGCGCGTCCAGCAGCTGACCGGCCAGCTCCGCGTTCGGCACCGCCTCCGCCCCCGCGCTCGGCTTCACCAGCTCCAGACCGATGAACATGCCCACGCCGCTGCAATCGTGGCCGCGATACCTGCCCTGCTACACATGCAGTACCCGTGTACTTTCGGCTTGTTCCCGAACTGGATTAGTGTGTTGGAGGGACAGAAACAGTGAGTTTTCCAAAGTTTGTACATACAATGACGCTTGGTGCCCGTGCGACACGGGATTGACGCGAACACGAACCGGACGTCGCCGATGACGGCTCGGAATTTCGCCTGGATCGCCTTGAGTCTAGCGAGGAAGTAGGCGCCGACGTGCTTGGCACGCTGCTGCAGCCGATCGCGCTCCATGACGTCCAGCACGGCGATCACGGCCGCGCACGCCACCGGGTTGCCGCTGTACTGAAACGCCCAGGGAAACCATGGATGCATGCACAGCACCCTTCATAGCAGTCTCAGCTAAAGGCCAACCGTGTTGAAGTAATCGAGGCCTTCGCCGAGACGCGACAGCATCTTGTTCGTCGTGATGACCGCGGCCACGGGGAAGCCGTTGCCCATCGGCTTGCCGCAGACGATCATGTCGGGACAGAAGTCTAGGGGTCGAGCGTACATTTGCAGTTCGATGTTCACAACAGCCTCAACAGTGCTGGGCTGTCTCCTCACCGTCAGAAGTGTGCGTCTCATAGGCCCAGAAGTGCTCGCCCACCCTCCCGAAGCCTGTCTGTACTTCGTCGACGATCACCAGGCCTCCGGCCGCTTTCACGTACCTGCAATCGCTCGGATCGCGCTTCTAATGCGCTGCGTTCTGCACTTTTTGAGGCTGCGTTCCACTCACTTGGCCGCCTCCTCAAGGTAGCCGAAGGGCAGCAGCACCTGTCCGCCGCAGCAGACGAACGCCTCGACGAGAAAGGCGGCGAGTCGCTTGCCCTTGGCGTGGATCTCCCGCTCGATGATCTCCTGCACGTGCTTCGCGTAGAGACAGGCCACTCGGCGCACCTTCTTCGGGTCCGACCGCTCCTCCTCCGCCAGACGGTACCGGCCGCGGTACGTGTCCGGTATGGCCGCCTGCAGTGACGTCGCCATGAGCCCCATACAGTTGGCTGCCTTGCACCTACCTTTTAGACTTTTAGAATTCCTAGGGAAGAAAAGCGACGGAGGTACGACAAATCGGCAATTGTGAAGTTGGATTGAACAGGTACATACAATATGTCATGACGTACGTGTACATTCCAATAGGAAGCTTTTACTGGGTACATGAGTACAGAGTTAACCAAGTGAACTGAGTTACCTATTGGAATTTGGGCAAAGCTAAATATGAGTAGCATAAACATTGAGTGGCCAGCGTTCTCGCAATACGCGTACTTACCACGTGAACAAAGTCTTTGCGGGCGCGTCCCGACATCTTCTTGGTTGTCAGCGAACTGACCGCCATCGCCAGCTCGTTGTGGCCGTGGAAGGCGCTGCATTGTGTTGCCATGTTACGAAGCTCTAGCGTCGCACTTGACAGGACTTACTGCTCCAGCACAATGAATTCCGTGCCGCCTGTGACGTCCTTCGCCAAGCGCATGGAGACATCCACTGATTCTGACCTAAAGTTCTCATTATGGATTTGTGAAAGTCACGTAGCAAGCATTCACTCATTCCAAGAGATAGCAGGTACGTGTATTTCTCACCCCGAGTTGCCGAACAGACAACAGTCCATGTTGGAGGGGCACTTTTTCAGTAGCTTTTGCGAGCACTCGACGATGGAGGGGTGGACGTATCGCGAATTGCAGTTGGTGCGCATGCACTGATCGTAGATGGCGCGCGCCACCGTCTCGTTGCAGTGACCAACTAGAGCAAATATCCACACAAGCAATGTGCGTATATAACTTTCTGACTTCTCATTGGCGCACCGTGTTGCACGTTGTTGACGCAGTCCAGATACTCCACTCCCTCCTCGTCATAGAGATACTGATCTTTAGAGCGCATGACGATCAGCGGCTTTGAGTGGAAGAACAAGGTGACGGTAGGTCTGAACGTCTACTACCGGTTTCGCAGAGAGGAAAAAGTAAACACGATAAACTGCCCACCCGACGTAGCGTCGTCTTTCCTCGAGCAGTTTTTCTCTGTCAATAACGTGATTCTCTACGAGCGCCATCGTTTCTTGTTGCAGAACAGGCGTTCCGAGCACTTCCTTTCAACAGACGCTCTCTGAGCGGGGCCGCAAACCCAGTTGTACCCGTGCTCGTCGCTCACGTGTGTCCGTGTGGTCGCGCGAAAGCTCCACGAGATGCAGCGAACCCAGGAGCTGATAAACTATCGACGTGTTGTCGACGAGCAGTAAAACTCGTCTAGAAGCTGAAAAACGGCTATGGAAAGGTCAAGTTGTCGGTGGAAGGCTGGGTCTTTCGCTACCGCGTAAACAGCCCGCTAAGCGCGTGTTTCTCAACTACTTAGTTCTACTAGCGTTCTTATCTCAAGTGAAACCGTTGCGTTGTATTAGGCAATGAGCGCAGCGCAGACAGCGGAATTTCGGGAACGAAAGCTGACGACAACGCGGCCTAGATAACTAGACCGAACTCGTACGCGCACCATGTCAAAGCTTCCGAACTGCACGCGTGAGGGCCTTGCACGAGATTATGTAAACAGTGATTTTGATTCTGGGGCATAGTTGCTGAATGCAGCACTGCGGCTTGGAATGAAAACAAAATTCGACAGCTGTGTGAATCATTCGTTGGGTGATTTGCGTTTGTTTTTGTGAATACCTACCTAAGTCACAAAGAGATATTGTACGATGACGCCCTTCTGCGGTCTGACTTGGTCTGCGGCAAACAACGCAGAATAACGGCAAAAACAAGAAAAGACACAGGAAAGCGAGTGTTACTAACAGTTTTAACTTATCAAATCAAGTGTCTCATTTGACTCTTAATATTTTCCATGCGTACTGTGCGCCATCCGTTCATGCATTAGCACTTTGGTCCGACGGTCACATACGAAAGAGAGCAATGCGGACGGCAAAAGGTCAGCACGCTACGCTTCCTCCGTTACTGCCCCGCCCCGGGCCAGAATAGGGGTCGTGAAAGCTTGGGGGCTCATTTAACACGATTCAAGCACGCTAACCCACTCCCGTCTCCGTCGTCAAACCAATACTTACGGCCAGTTGTTTTTCGATCGATTTATGGCCACAATGCTCGACTAACGAAGGATGGACCGACACGCGAGACTTGGCTGCGAGACTCGCCCCCGCTGACGTAAGCGCAAACTTTATGTGCCTGTCTCGGTCCCCACGCGTTATCGGCTTTTCGCTTGGCGAATTTCGCGTCGAAGTAGAGAAGTCGAGGGTCGTCAGATTTGACACAGAATTCGCAGCTCCAATACTCGCATCCAAAATGCACCTGATGCGGCCTCTGGAGCGACAGCCGTCGTTTATGGCGACTGCCAGACGAAGCGGCGGCGGCGGAGGTGGCGGCGGCGGCACGCACGCGTCTCAGGAGGACACCTTGCAGGAGACGTCGGCGGCAATCGCCGAAAGCCAACGGGCCAGCCTCGTCTCTTCCAGCTCTTCCCAGCAGCTGCAACAGCAGCAGCATCAGCGACCATCCAGGCACAACTTGGCGTCTCTTCCAGCTGGACCCAACAGCAACAACAACAATAACAATAATAACAATAACAACAACAACGAGAACAACGGCAAGAAGGCGGTGGCGCTCGCGTCGTCCGAGAGTCGCCGCATGAGCCGACTGTCGGTGTCGATGGCGCAGACGGTGGCGCGCGGCGGCGCGAACATGAACGTCGTCGGCCTCCTCACGCGTCTCTACACGGCCGGCGATCAGGAAATCGCCCCGCCCCCTCCCAACGACCGACTCTCCGGTACCGTACCTTCCTACCCAAATTCTCACTACCGTATTACCAAAGCCACTGCTGTTTAGACAAGACCGTGCAGACGTTGTACGCAGTCAGCTTCCTAGTGTTCGCGGCCAACACGCTATGCGACTGGATTCACACCATCGTCTGCTGCAGCTCGTTTGCTGAAGGAGGCTCTTTGACTTTTGGGATTAAAGTGTGTACGATTTGCTAGCTAGCGAATAGACGCTGAACAACATCTTCGTGTTTAGGGTTGGCTGGCGACTCTTATGGTTGTATCCTGTGTGAGCGGCACTTTTCTCACTCTGCTTTTAATCACGATGTGCATAGACCATGACCGCGCCTCAGATGAATGTCTATGTATTAGAATTCTGAGTCGCTGACATTTTGTGTATCGTTCAAGCTATTGAAAATTGTAAAGTTTTGCAACAAAAAGTAGACAATCTGACGCGCGTTCGCAGGCGTTCAGTCGTCGGAGCAGCGTCGACCCCTTCCAAACGGGCTTCTCAATGCTGGTCGAGAACTGCTGCAAATGGTTTCTACAGTTTGACTGCTTTCGCATCTCTTTCCTTGTGGTTCTCTTCCAGGCGAGTTGGTCTTCCTGGGATATTGCGAACACGACAGTCAAAAAATACCACTCCAGTACCACGCACACAGTATATAACGCGCCGTAAGGAAACTGTCTCGTCTCTGAGGGGTCAGTCCAGCCCGATGTTCTCAGCATGGTACCTTGCATGCAGCCCACCCAATTCAGGACGCGCCCATGAGCTTCGTGAACTACTTCTTCGTAAGCGGCTGTCGGCTGCCTTACGCGGGCCTCGCTCACCTGCCGTTGTTGGCGAGCTGCGTGTCGACGACGCTGTCGCTGCTCTGGCGCGGCGTGCTCCTCTACTTCTCGTACACGTACTACTGGCGGTTCAAGTACGGCCGCCAGAGACGCAAGACGACCAGTGTAGCCGAAGACCTGGCCGCCGCCGGCGGGCTCTATCACAAGAGGAAGGAGTCGACGGTGGAGGAGCTGAAGACGACCATCGGCTACAAGGAAGCGAACAGAAAGTTCCAGATGGACGAGTGCTGGCCTCTGAGGTACAGCTGCCGCTCTGTGCTGGTCGTAATGATGTGGTGATGACGGCCAGCCTCACTTGCAGGTACAGCATCGTCGAGGTGTTCGACGTGCGCGGCAGCGGCAGCCGACCGTCGGCCGACTACGACACGTCGTCCACGAGCAACGGCGACAGTCTGCGCGTCAACGCCAAGAGCACCGCCGAACCCACGGACGACACGGACGACGAAGACGACGACGACGACCACCGACGTCACAGATTCCCGCAGATGACGTGCCTACTTGGCAAATGCTGCCAGGTACATATTGGTACATGCACAAACTGTACACAACAAACGCATCTGCAGCAGACGGATTGCTGGCTGATTCAGGTGTTCTGCTGCTGCTTCATGGCGACATGTCTGTACTGTCTCATGTGCTGCACGCTGTGCGCGCCCTGCGTCTACCACTACAGCTGTCGCAAAAACTCATCATATCACAGGTGAATGCTGGTCGACTCTCCTCAAAGAGATATCTTGCAGCCAACCAATTTGGGACATTTTGAGACACAAATTGGCGAAGACGTGCAACCGCAACTGGTCGACGGGCTTTCACGCGGTCGCTTTCTCCTTCTCGGCGCTCGTCACGGCGACGGCGGTCGCTCTCAACCTTCTGCTACTCGCGAGCGCGCAACTCGTCGGCGGCGCCTCCCTCGCGCCGCAGCTCACCTACCTCTGCCTCGAGGTCAGCGTCTCCACTGTTTCTTGCTTAGGCGCACTGGGGAACAAGAGCGCGCTTTGCAGATTGACCAGTCCCACCGTCTGCTGAAGCCTGCGCTGCTGCCCAATCCCATCGGGGCGGAACAAGGGGTGCGTGCACGGAACGCGTTGCGCGAAGAAGCAAGTCGAAAGGCGCGCAGGTGTGCGAGACGGTCTTCGAGTCGACGTCGGGCTGGACGCTGGGCCTGGGTCGGGCGGCGCCGACGCCCTGGCGAGTCACGCGTCGACTCGACGCCAACCGCCAGCTCGTCGCCTGGATGCAGTTCCAGCACCGCCGGCCTCGCGCCTCTGCCGCGCCTCTCTCGGATCCGAAACTGCCGAAAAGTTTCCTGGCGCTCATCGACCCGCTGCAGAGCGCCGAGGTGGGACACCGACTGGCCGCGGACTACTACATCCGATTCAAGAACGGCAGCTGCGCCGCGAGAGAGGCGAGCGGCTGGACCGTGGCCGCCGAGTGCACCGTGCCGGGCTGGCCCTACTTCGTCGGCTGCGGCTGCGACTACGAAGTCACCGTGACTAGAGACGCACTCAAATGCGCCCACGAATGACTCGAATGAAGAAGACATCATCAAGTAGCAAACGTCGCTGCTTAGTGCTCACTCCTTGCGATTTCCCGGTAGACCGAGAGGGTTGAGATTGAGTCTCGTGCAAATGGTATGCGTAGAAGTAACTGTATAACTTGCGATTAGTCTAGAACCTATCGGCTATTGAAAGCAACTAGTTTTGACGCAGAATAGCTGATAATTGGGTAGAGTCTAAGGAGAGTAATTTGTGAGGCGGATTCGTTCAGTGTCTGTTTTCAAGTAATCCGGTGCTTGATTTGCCTCGCTCCAATATTGCGTGACGAAAAGGTGCATCACAAAGAGCAAAATATACAGAGATCAGAACAAACTGCTGACAATCGAGCGACCACCATGTGATTGACTCGCGGTACAATGGATAGAATAGCACACACGGGCAGCGAGGCGAATAAGCGGCGCGTTTTGGAACGCTTATTTTTCGCTCACTTCTTCCATTTCGTCACTAAATTCGACGGACATTTCCGCTTCGACGTCGTGTGAATTCGAGTTGTCCTGCTGCTCCGATGTGGATCTCTGCTGCTCGCTTCTCTCGGTCAGCGTCTTGTGGAGACGCGCGTCGGCCGAGTGCAGTTCCCCGCTCAGCGCCACGTGATTGTCGACCACTTGAAAGAGCTCTGCCGGCGGAGGCATACGTCCGCTCTCTAGTTTCGACCAGATCGGCACGTCTACGGTTGGTTAGTAGAACGCTCGCGGCATTGACGTGCGCGCAACGCGCTCGCCTACCGTCCAGCGCCACCTCGAACGCGCCGTTGCTCAGCAGCGACTGCTCCAGTAAGCCGAACAGAAAGAAGACCAGCACGCACGAGTAGATCACAAACCCCTTTGTAACCGGGTTTTTGCTGTGGGGGGGGGAGGGTCGGAGACCATTCTGGGGGGTGGGGTGGGGGGGTGGTAAGCAGATTTGAAAGAGGGAAGGGCGTGTCAGAGGGTAAAAAAGTGTACCTAAATAGCGTCTAAATAGGCACTTTTTGGTCAAAAATAGGTTAAAAAAATAGCCTATAAATAGCGTTATTTAGCTGTTTTAGGGTCAAAAAACACTAAAAAGGCGAAAAATGCACTACTTTTTACAGTTGTAGACAAGTTGGAACTTTTGAAAAATTCTGGGGGGAGGGTTGGGGGGGAGGGTTGGGGAGGGGTAACTTTTGACCTGGGGGGTGGGTCCCCCCCCCCCCAACCCCCCAGTTACATGTATGATCTCAAAGGGACCCATCCTAGTGCCAGTCTACCCTTCATCCTGTGGCATACTCTACCCACCTTGTGCATGGTCAACCAGCCTCCGCCGACAGCTGGTGGCGGTGCAGCAGGGGCGGCGACGCCGTCCGCCGTCTGCGCTTCGGCGGGCGCGTCGGCACGGGGCGTGGGGAGCCCCAGAGGCGTCCAGCCGAGCAGGATGCAAGCGATGAGGAGGATCTTGGCGAGCATCGACAGCTGCGCGCCCACCGTCTTGAGCAGCGTGGGCGGGTAGGCGCCGCCCTCGACGCGCACCCCCGGGTAGCGGGCGCGCAGCAGCGCCGCGTACTCGTCGTAGAAGCGGCCCAGACCGCTGGCGTGACTCAAAACCGGTTCACACTCACCCACTCATTCGCGGGCAGATATGAGAGGGGTAAGCGACGCTCACCAGTAGGAGAAGACCATTCGGTGCACGCGGTAGTTGGACCTCAGCTGGGCCGAGTCGTCTAGCTGCTCCTCCTGGGATCGCTTGCGCGCAGTTGGTTCGACAATGTCCAAATCAGCTGCTGTATCGTCCTCAGCGAGACGTGCATCGGCCCCGTCGGCACGCGGCCGCCTCTTCTCGACGGCATTCGTGTCGAGCAGCTTCCGATTGAGCACAATGTCCCTGACAGAGAGCGTGACTGCCAGCAGCAACAGATTCGCGCCTAGGCCAAGCACAGCCATGGTCGAGACCGAGCAGCTGCGTCAGCGTTCCAGCACCGACGGCCAACGATCGATCACCAACAACTGAAGAGCCATTCTGAAACGCTGCGAGTGCCCACAAGGACAATGTGATAGATGAGATTGCGGTCGAGTACAGTGTTTGTGAAAAAAAAATCAATCACAATGACCAAAGGAAAACTACTACCAACTGGAATGTTCCGGAGCGTTTATTCCATCGTATCTAGTCGACTAAAGACAAGGCGACGACGACCACGACGAAAGACGGTTCACGTGTACACAGACGCCTCACGCAACTTATGTCACTGCTTGCCTACAGCTCACCAACGAGTAAAAGAACGACACACGAGTGAGCTGCGACATCGGGCCACGAATCGATTGCACGATATTTTGGCTGGCGTTAGTGGGGCGGTGCAAACACGTTGCGGTCTGTTCGATATTGGGAGAGCGCCAGCGCCACCACTTGTCCATTTCAGCGCGTGGACGCCTGCAGACGCGACGCGATGATCTGAACCAGCTCCTGACCCGAGGGTACGCGACCCGTCTCCAATTTCGACCAGACCGGCTCCCCTAGACGTCGAGGCGCGTGCCTGCGTGTGCACGTGCGTGTACGCGTCGCAGCGCAGTGTACCATTGAACAGAATCTCAAAGGCGCCCGTCGACATGAGTTGTCCTTCGACCGCGTTCGATATGAAGAAGGCCATCAAGCACGAGTAGAGCTGCAAAGGGACACACACACGAGTCAGTCAAAGCGCGAGCCTCAGCGGTGCGCAGGGAAGCTGTGACCGAGAGGAGGATGGGAAGGGGGACTCTTCTCCTTTAGGAGGAAGACAAACCCCAACAGAATTTTTTGAATGTTTGCAGCCTGAGTAACATGAAAGGAGTGTGTTTTGCGGCCATTTCAGTGTCTGCGATAAAAAACCAAAACAACGCCTTTTAGACAAACGCTAACAACTTCTCCCATTCCGAAGATCGACATACGCTCCCCTCCCCGGACTCTCGGGTCTGTGGATCCCCCCCCACATACTGACTGCACCGATTTTACAGGAATGTTTGAGAGACGACACCTTGTTCTGCAGGGCCCAGACGTAGAAGCGTGGGGTGCTGAGGCCGAGCATGGCGAAGGGGTTCTGTCCCGCGACGACAGCCACCAAGAAGATGATCTTGAGGACGCCCAACGCTTGCGCGACCGTGTTCCTGGGGAAGGCCGGCTTGTAGTTGTCGCCCTCCACCGACACCTCGGGCAGCTTGTCGCGCACAAAGGCCGACAGCTCGTCGAACGCTCGCCGGTAGCCGCACGAGTAGCTGAACAGAGGCGCTGGCACGTTCGTGCGTGCGTGCACGCAGCGGCGACTGACTTACCAGTAGAGCATCTTGAGCGTGGGAACGACAAAGCTCTCGGTGGGCGCTTGCGACTGCTTGGCCGATTGGCCCGCGAAGTCGGCGGCGACCCCCTCCTGGGAGGCAGCACCGCCGGCGGCGCCAGACGACGCGCGAATAAGGTCGCGCACGGTGAAGACCGACGCGATCGCCAGCACCACCACGCCCACAGAGACGTTCAACGCCATTCTCCCTCTCCCTCCTCCGCCAAACAAAAATGCAAAGAAATGTGACAGCTGAAGCGACCGCTGGGCAGCGAGGTATTCGTCAAACGGTCAAAGATATGCGCATCAGGGATGTGAGTCCAGATCAGCCAGCGATTCCACGTCTATTCTAGCCAACAATCGTGTAACGTCGTCGACAGAGACGGACATGCAGACTGACACACAGGCGAACGGACACACGCGCTGAAGCGCGACGCGCCGCTTGCGGAGCAAAAACGCGCTGGTAGCGGGCAGCCAGGCAGCACCCACAATACTCGAGAATGACGTCACGATTACGCGTTCAACAAACGACAGGCGTCGACGACCCACTACAGAAGTTCGCATTGCGGCAGCTCGAATCCTGCTGCAGTCAGGACGCGCAGTTCACTTGCCCGACTGCGCCTGTTGCCACGCGGCCCTAAAGAAGCGATCGTGTGTGCGTGCGTGCTTGCGCGCGTTCTCGTGTGTCACTCACCACGCGGCAGCTTGTGAGCCCTGCGCCGACGACGCCTCGCTGGCCGCGTTCAACGTGTGCCAGAACGCCTGCAGCAAAATGCGCGGACCACTGAGTAAGTGCTGCACGCGAATACCTGCCACGCTTCCTGCAGCTTCACGTTTCCGCCGCCTTCGTAGCTACCGGCCCCCGACGGAGGCGCCATTCCGGCCGCCGCCGCTGCGGCCGCCATCGAGGGCGGCGGTGGGGCGCCGGCCGAAGCGCGGCCCGCGCCGTAGTAGGCGGCCCTGGGCTCGTCCTTGGCAGCCGGCTGACCGTAGCCGTACGGGCCGTAGCCCATGGAGGCCCAGTTGCCGCTGTGCACGGCCGGAGCTTGGACGGAGGGCCGGCCGTGACTGGCAGGGCCGGCGCCCGCCCACTCGGGTCGGGGTCCGTAGCCGTAGCCGTAACCGTAGCCATAGGGGTCGGAGGCCATCGCCTTCTGATACTCGAGCATCTCTCGCGTCTCGGCGCTCGTCATCGAATTATTGGCGCCGCCAGAAGACGCGCCCGTCGACTGGCCGCGCGGATTGGCCGAGCCCACGCAAACTGAGACGCCTGAAAGCGCGTTGGTTCCGTTGAAAAGAGCCAGCTGCGCTCGCTGGGAACGCGGCCAAAAAGGTAGAGGACCGTCAATGACGTAGCTGCCCTTCTTGATGAGCTTGGACGCGACCTCCATGCGGTTGAACGTGACAAAGCAGAAGCCGCGCGGCGGCGACGGCATCAGCACCTGCTCGACCTGAGAACAGAGGCAACGTGTCGTCGTCATCACTCCACGGTGATTGCCAAAAGAACGCGCACCTTGGAGTCGGGTCTGATTTTCTTGGCCTCGATATCGAAGAAGTTCTCGATTGTCTCTCGCGACATGTCGGTGGGCAGCCGGCCCACGTAGAGCTTCGTGATGATCGCCTCGTTCTCGTGCTCGTTCAGCACGCGACGAGCCTGCGCGCGCGCGCGCGGCTCGGCTCACAGGAGAAGCAGGCGGTTCTCCTCACGATCTGCTGGCTGCGACTGTTGGGCAGCTTGACCTGACAGATGCGTCCGTCGATCGTGTGCTCGAACTCGCGCAGCAGGCGCTCTTGCGCCTCCATCGACTCCATGCGGATGAAGCCGTAGCCTTTAGACTGGCCCGACTTGTGGTCCCTCTTTGCCTAGACAGCCCGACTAGACTCGCTCGCGCCCCGTCAACATTGACAGTCGCTGCTGGTAGTCGCATCTTGCAGTCACGGTCAACAGCACGCACGCACGCACGCACGCGCGGGCGGTGTGCGGGCACCTCGGCGAGCATGACGACGCCGTACTGCTCGAAGTAGACGCGCAGGGACTCGCTCGAGCTCGAGTAGGGCAGGTTGAGCACGATCAGGTCCTCCGTGGGACGCTCGCTCTCGTCCTCCTCCCCCGCAGAGAGACGGCGCTTCCGCGACGACGGCGCCGAGCCCGCCGACGCCGACGCGCCATTCGCACCAGCACTCATCACGTCCGACGCTGCACGCCAAAGAGACAGCGAGTCAAACACCGAGGCACGGACAAAGTTTTTTCTAGAGCAACCATGATTTGGGTGACGGATGCCGCTTTTGGGGACCCGACCCCTCCCTCCCCCAACCCCACTCTACTCAGCAGCTAGGCTACCCAAGGCGGCAGGCACCAGGGGCCATACAGACGCAGCTCAGACAGGGAGACGGTAGCGAGTCAGCAGAGCCGAGGAGCCAGAACCAGTGCAGACCCAGCCAAGATTCTTCGCTCGCCAGCCAAATGCTCCCAACAACCACATTGTCAATACGGATGACACGTAAAAGGAAGAAATACCAACGTTGTTGCGCCACGACGACGGGCTTCGTAACGACTCTCATGATGGCGACGAACTTTCGGCCGGCCCAGCCACCCGGCGGTGCCACGAGCGCCTTGTCCGCATCCAATCTGAAAGTCGAAATTGAAATATTCGAAAACCGCGAAAAACTAAAACTCTCACCCGAGCGCGCGGTACTTGCCCGTCTCCTCGTTTTTAAACTTTAGACCGGTGGCATCGGGGAAGAATTGGTTCAACGTAGCTGAAAACAAAAGCAAAGTGACAATATGATCTGAGCAATTTCACTTCTAATTAAGGCACCGAGCGGCAGCTTCCCGTCGGTCGCCACGGGCAGTTCCAAACATTCAGCGGCATCGGTCTCGCCATCCGCCACTTCGATGTACTCTGTCATGTCGACGTTCACGACGTGAAACTTCTAGAACACACACAAGCTCCAACAAACGCGTTTCACGGAATATCTTTTCTGAAGGGGCAGAAGAAAACAACAACAAGAACAATGTCTAATCGCGGGGAGCAGGCTTGGGGAAATCCCCAATCCCCAAGGGATTTTTAAAAAAACTGCATCCGCTGTCACCAACTACCCAAGAACTTGTAGTGCGATGCAACAATTGTGCAAATGTACGGAAAATGGAAACGCAAATGCAATGGTTGATGGCTGGCGGTTTTGTGTTCGCCGGCTGCACGACATCCCTTTGTCTTCACGCGCGCGCGCAACACACAGCCTGTATGCACGCAGCACACAGTTTGGCCTAAGAGCTTGGCTAATACTTCAATTTGTCGAAAAACATAAGAAACAAATTTGTACCCCACGTTTGCACGTCGCAAACAGCTTCACACGTTGCGCAACGCCAGAAGCAGAACAGCATGCGAATAGAGAAATTTGCTTAACATTTCAAACTTATTTTAACACACACAAGCAACACAACGTTATCATTGGGCGGCAAAAATGTAGATACACAGCGCAGCACCATTTATAGATGAATTTTAGGGTATGTGTGTTCTTGGTTCAATATACAGGGTGGCCCACGTAAGTGTAACGATTTCAATGGCTCGTAACTCCTGCGATATGCATCCAGAATAGTTGAAATTTGTACATAAGTTAGCCAGATACATATATCGAATTTTACTGCTCAATTTGCAACAACTTTCACAAATAAAATCACTGGTTATGCATGTCGACGTGTTACCACCACTTTCAATCACTTTTTGCAGCAGCACGCAACTGCACGCAGCTCCACACAAAAACCCGGAGCTCCGGAAAGTTGTTGAGCAGGACGAGAGAGACTGGTAGTCAGGACAATTTACAAAGTCCGGACAAACAGTTTAAGTAAAAAACTGCTTCAAACTGTTGTTTGTAGTCTGTGCAATGGTCCTAAAGGATACACTGGCACATTTTTGACCATTTGCGCTCCACAGTTTGTAACTTTTGATTTGAGATTCCGTTTTGCCTAATTTTCTCAGCAACAAAACTCTATACATGTGTCGAAGTGGTGTACGAATTTCAGCTATTTCGGCTGCGTATCGGGCAGTTATGAGCGAATGAAATCGTTACACTTACGTGGGCCACCCTGTACACATACTGTACGTACTGTGCATAACATACCGTAAAAATTTACATCTACAAGGTAGTTATTGTACTACATCCCTGTACCTATCATAAAGTACTGTTCGTAAGATATATTTAAAACGCAGCGTAACGCGAAACACACCGCATGCACAATTTCTGTTTGGTCGTAGTCTCTTCGCAAATGAATTGGCGGGAACGGACGGGGCGTAAACTAAAACACCCGCGATCAACACGACCAACACGACCACCACGACCAAAACTTTATGCTTAGGTTTAGGCTTTTGCTTAGGTTTAGGCGTAGGTTTAGGCCTAGGCTTAGGCTTATTCTTAGGCTTAGGCTTAGGTTTCGGCTTAGGCTTGTGTTGGTCGTGTTCGTCGTGTTGGTCTTGTGTTTTATGTAACGCCACGGACGGAGGGAACGGCGGAAACGCCAATCACTTTGTGGGGAAGGGTGCAGTGCAGCAGCATCCGGTGTGGCAAACACGCACTGAAATCAGGGTGTACGCGTCAGCGTACAACCCTAATATGTGACGACTTCTCAATGCGGGTTTTTGAATATTCGATCGCCTGTAACTTTTGATTGCCTGAACGGATTTCGGCGCGTTATGGCTCAAATGAACCGCTTTCTTCTGGGGCATCGAACGCGCCATAACGCGTTTCCTTGTTTTACGTCAAGGGGGAGATACCTCCGAAAATGTTGTGAAAACGCAAGCTTTTTTTTTCATGTTCTCTGCCACTTTTTTGGACCGCCGCTCCCGAACGCCACTTGCGATTGTGCTGAAACTTGGCGTGTACTCTCAGCCCATGATGGCAATTTCTACCTGAAAAGGATTTGCGCGTAGGTCCTACCAATCTTGAGTTATGGCCCATTTTGCCCGATTTCTTGGACATCGCCGTTTTTTTGACCAAAATTTTGTGCGCTATAGGCGCCTCAACCGCTCATCACAGAGATTCGCTATAATGGTGAAAGTTGATCCCCCACACATGTAGTATTTCCCGTTGAGCAAATTTTGCGGCTCCGACGTCCATGTCGCCAGAGCCGAATTTTTTTGATAGTTCTGACAAGAGTAAAACTCCAAAAAATGCCCAGTAAACCCCAAATTTTTCTTCGATTTTCGTGAACAATAGGTCAAGGGGACTCCTCGGTAAGTCAATGTTTTGAAATTCCATCACTGGATAATGAGATATGAGCTCCTGAACCTTCAAAAAAATGATTTTTTTTATATATTTTTTCTAATAATTTTTTCGTTAAAGTAATCGGGATGAAACTTTGCAAGCATACGCTGTATACAATCAGAAATTAATCCCCTAAATGCATTCTTCCTAAATGCCCACAAGCTTGAGATCTGGAACACTTAGTAACATTGGGTCTTGGACAACCAATCGAGAGGTCGCGGGTTCGACTCCCGCTGGCGTCTCTGCCATCTCCTGAAAACCAATCAATACTGCGTTGCCCAGGTTCCTTTCCTGCTCTACCCATGTTGTTCCCATGACACCCTACATTTTTTTCAGTGTTTTTTGTTTTTCTTTTCAGATGTTAAAATATTTTTTGACTGACTTTATCAAAGCAGTAAACATCAAGTGCTTTTAGGATGTGCACTCTCATGTGCAACCTCACAAGGCGCGCATGCACTCATGCACGCACACACACACACACACACACACACACACACACACACACACACACACACACACACACACACACACACACACACACACGCATGCACGCACCCACGTCCACACTCTCACACACACCCACGCACACACGCATGCCCGCACTCTCGCATGAACGCACTCTCGCACGCACGCACGCATGCACGCACGCACTGACCCACCGACGCACGCACGCACGCACGCACCGACGCGTGTCCACACTCTCTCACGCACGCACGGACTCACGCACGCCATAGTTGACCACCATCTTGGCCGCGCAGAGGGCCGTGTAGGGCGCGTCTTCAACGAGCATGCTGATGGTGGTGGCGTTCTCGTGGTCAGGCTTGGGGTAACGAGCGCGTCACACGCCACTCGCTGGTGTTCAGCCCCTGACTCTGTCACTTGAGGAGTTGCAGCACGTCCTTGGTGTCCGAGACATTGCCCAGGAAGGAAGGTGTTTGTAAAGAAATTCTACAGTTTTGAACCACACTGTACACATTTTTTATTTAATACGACGTTTCGGCTACGACACTCACGCCATAGTCAGGAAGTGCCTATTTAAACATTATTTCGGTACACTTTTTTCCTTCTGACACCCTTTCCCTTTTCCTTAAAATCTGCTTACCCTGGAATGGTGTCGGATGTCCCCCCCCCCCCCACTTCAAAAAACCGGTTACATGTGGTACTGCGGTAGGGAAACTCACACCCCTGGTGTGGGTGCCCCTTGCTGGCACGCGAAATCAGTGCACGCGTGGTGCACATTTTATACATATCAATACGAAAAAACACTGTATTAAGGAAAAATTTGCAGGCAGCTGCAAAAAAAGGGGGAATATGTGACTTCCATAGACAGAAGTTGAGCTTGAAAAGAAAAATGGTATTCGCACATTGCTGAAGTCCACTTTGAAAAAAGATTGTATAAGAGCATTGCAGTGGAGTCCACTTTGAAAAACGATTGTATAAGACCATACAATGGTATGAACAATCAATTTGCTTGTCACATATTCGGCGTTTTGAGCGTGAGCTATTTTGGCATATTTCATTTCAGACAACAGTCATTCTAGCGACATCGCTGTTGGCCAGCTGAAAGTGACACACACCACTGCCCTATGCACGTTGCAGGTAGAACTAAAAACCATAAGTGCAACAGGATTCTTGGTGTGGTGTGGTATGTATTTTAATGCTGCTGATTACGGATTTTCGAAGGACAGGTAAACGAGAAGTTTCGGTATGCTAATGTAGATTGTGTTTGTAGAACAGCTCCTTAAATTATGCCTGAATTGCCTGTTGTGTATACTCTGCATCCATTAACACAACAAATTCCTGTTACTGTGATACAAAAATCAGTTATCCCAATTCCAGACTGCAGAATGTTTGCAGAATAAAACAATTTGTAGGTATCATAATTCAAACTGGTAGAATCAAAATATTCTATTCATTGGATCGTCATTTCCAACTTACAAAATATTTCGGTGTCTATGTATGTACGAGCGTGCGTGCGTGTGCACGCGCGTGTGAGTGCGTGTGTAGGTAGGTATGCGCTTTTCCTGGTATGCTACATAAGTGCCACTGTATTCTGTCATCATGTAGCGAGCGCTAAAAACGCCGAATATGTGACAAGCAAATTGATTGTTCATACCATTGTATGGTCTTATACAATCGTTTTTCAAAGTGGACTCCACCGCAATGCTCTTATACAATCTTTTTTCAAAGTGGACTTCAGCAATGTGCGAATACCATTTTTCTTTTCAAGCTCAACTTCCGTCTATGGAAGTCACATATTCCCCCTTTTTTGCAGCTGCCTGCAAATTTTTCCTTATGATATTTTCTGCTTGCGTATGCCGTGCCTAAGCATATCCTGAGCAGAAGCGCCCGCACA
Source organism: Paralinhomoeus sp. GSCO2_6 (assembly GCA_030248085.1). NCBI lineage: Eukaryota > Metazoa > Nematoda > Chromadorea > Monhysterida > Linhomoeidae > Paralinhomoeus > Paralinhomoeus sp. GSCO2_6. Next base: position 18,901 of record JASAMY010002712.1, read on the forward strand.
CGCGCACACACGCACGCCGCGTGCACGCCCGCCCGCACGCACGCACTCACTCACGCACGCACGCACGCACGCACGCACGCCGCGTGCACGCCCGCACGCACGCCCGCACGCACGCACGCACGCACTGACCGACCGACGCACGCACGCACGCACGCGTGCGCGTGCGTGCGCGGTGCGCGCGAGCGTGCGAGCGCTTTGTCTTAGGATAGATCGGAAAAGATCATTTCGGTGCGGATTTACCACACCGGTCGCACGGGCTCCCCCGAAAAGTGATCCGCGTTCCCGCCGTTCACACTGACACGGGGCTAGGAGAGCGCGATCGAGTGGCGGTGGAGGAGCGAGGAGAGAGCCGTGCCTGGAGGGTGCAGCGCCGACGACGCCTGATGGATGGGTGATGCTGGAGTGGGTATGGAGGCGGCGACGGCTTCCTCGAGCTCGGCGCGGGCGCAGGCCTCGCTGGCGGGCGTCCAGGAGGCGCCGCCGCTCACGGACGCCGACCGCCGCGTCGTCTCCGAGTTCTGCCAGCTGCTCGACAAGTCCAAGCAGCTCTTCAACGGCATTCGGTGCGTCTCGTTCGTCTCCGAGCCCTTCTTACCCCCCCCCCCCCCCCACTGCCCGCAATCCGATGCGTCTCGATCGATGCCCAGGGACCTGCCACAGCACACGACCAAGCAGTGGCAGGGCTACTTCGGCCGCACTTTCGACGTCTACACGCGACTCTGGAGGCTGCAGCAACAGAACAGGTGCTCCATACCCCCCTCCCCTCCAGTTCCGTTCATCACACAGTCCCGCTCTCGTCTACCGCCCAGATGTCGATTTGTAAACGCATTCTCAAGGTGAGGTGCATATCAGTACACCATGTATACAGGGTGTCCCAGGGGCTCGGAGTCGACTTTGATCGCTCGCCACTCGCTTCCTTGTTGGCCAATCTTCTTGAAATTTTGACATGTTATACCGTAAACCTTTATTTCGATACGTGCAAAGTTTCAGCCAAATCGGCCAAACGAATAAACTTTTATTTGCGTCTACACAAAATCAACGGTTTTCGAAGTGGCCGCCATCCACAGCGATGCATTTCTCACAGCGGTCTGCGACGGAGCGGCAAATTTTCAGGCAGAAGTCAGCGTCTAGGTTGGCAAACGCGTTTTCTATCGCATCTTTCAATTCTTCGACGACCTTCAGCCATTTTCGGCACCAAAACGACAATTTGGTAAAGTGCTTTACAGTATGCACAAACGGTAAAAACGCATAGGCGAATTACACAAAACCAAAACTTTTTCTCACGAAGGGGAAAATGGCTGAAACTTTGCACGTATCTAAATGAAGGTTTACGGTATAACATGTCAAAATTTCAAGAAGATTGGCCAACAAAGAAGCGAGTGGCGAGCGATCAAAGTCGACTCCGAGCCCCTGGGACACCCTGTACACTTGGTTGACCTTGTTTTGAAGATTTTGTGTATCTGTAGCAACGTGGGTAACGTACGAATTTGAGGGGCTGCTATAGTTAGCAAACATATAGCTTCTTTCTGTAGTCTAGACTAAACAAACACTCACAGCCACACTGTAGCGCGTACCGTAGTACATTGTAGTGTTGTGTGTGTGTGTGTACAGCGCATGTACTAACGTGCAATTTGTAGAGTTGGCGTATTCGCTGCATAATGTGCAAATGGGAGCGCTGCTTCGTCTAGTGCCTCTTCGCTGCTCACACGGTGCAGATGCGGGTGTGGGTCGCTCGCTGGCTTGTGATACGAAGGTGCTCGTTTTCTTACGTGGCACGCACGGCGGCTCGTGTGCACTGCTCTGTTGCTGTCGTCTATTACTGTTGTCGTCGACTCGTTGAGCCAGCCAGGGAGGGACGGTTGCGTCGGCGCTCCGTCTGTCGCTTCTTTGGCCGGTCGGCAGGAAATCCTTGGCGTTAATGGCTCTCGACTCGCAGCGCGAATTTATGGACTCTTCTTGACGCCTCACGCCCTCGGCCCCGCCAGCGTCGATCGTCGGCCGGTCGTCGACGTCGCCCACTGACGCCTCGTCTTCACACCACACCGCAGACGGCTGCGACGCCAGCCGCCGTCCGAAAACGTCTCATTCAACAGTTTCGTCGACGCTGGTGTAGCTGCCGACACTTGATGCCTTTGCATTATTGATTGGGGTCGGGGCTGCCTGACAGCCTGGAGGAGCAGGAGGCCCCACGACTGCAGGAGCCGCTATTTTGCTGTGCCGCTCAGGTCGGCTGCGGGACTGCCGCCGTCGCCGCAGCCGTTGGTGTCCTCTAGCATTGGACTCGGCGTCGCACTCGCGGACACACTCACGCACAAACGTATCAGACGGACACTCGCCACAAACAAACGCTCCGCTCCAAAGCTGACCGACCCAAAGTCCAGCCGATGCAGCCGTTTATTACGAGTAGCAACAGAGTTGGACGATCAGCATTCTATGCGTCGTCGGGACGACATTGCGACGCGACGCTTACGAGCCGCCGCCGGTGCGGTGCGGGGCGCCTAATTCAGCTGCCCTGCGACCGACGCTTTGTCATGGGACGGCTTCTGGTTCCAACGGATATCCTTGCTCGTTGTATTCGCGCAGACCGGACGACAGGCCAGGCAAATTGGTTATGAAAAGAGCAATTGCGGCACCGTTTTGCGTGCCGCCCTGTTGTCATGGGCTCGAAGCGATGGCGGTCGGCCCCGAGTCGACTTGCTTGCTGCCACCGTGCCGCCGCCAAAGCGGGGGGGGGGGGTTGTGAAACCCACCAAGGGATCTGGCCCGCCATATAATGTAATAAGTGGCTGAAGCGCCGTAGTGGTGGTTTGGTGGAGATAGCGCGCGCCCTCCAGATTCAATTTGGAGTGCCGAGGAGTAGGGGAATCGGTTAGCCCCCAGTTCCTCGGTCCCCAGTTCCTCGGTCCCCGATTCCTCGGACCCCAGTTCCTCGTTCCCCGGTCACAGGCGCGCAAGCAACGCACGTATGTACGTTTCGGTCTGCGTTTGATTGGCAAAAGAACGCGACACATCATGACAATGTCGGTGTACATGCAGTCCGTTCCGTGAGCCACGCTCTCGTGGTGAGCTATGCGCATGGAACATTGTGCAGTCAAGATCCAAATATAATCCAATGTAATTGAGGACAGGGGCAGCTGGGGACGGGGCGGGCATATGACGTGCACTTCAAGGAAAATGGATGGCCTGACTGATTGGTAGGAGCGTGATCACTACTGACTGCCAGATCGCCCGCCAGCTGAGAAGACGGCGGCAATAACTAATGTGGTTTTGGCCTGTGACATTTGTTCACTGTGACTTTGAGGGGGCTACTGAATGGTTTGGCTGCTGAGTTCCCCAAAGATTAAAAAACAAGGGGTGCTGTCAACTGTCATTTTGTAGCAAATCTCTGAAGGCATCTGCAAGGTCCTGGGGAATTGGGGAAACGAGGAATTGAGAACCGAGGAACTGGGTGGCCGAGGAATTGGGGGCCGAAGAACTGAGAACACGAGGAAATGGGAACCGAGGAAGTGGACCACAGAGGAACTGGGGGTATGCCAGGGGAATCGGCAGGCTTTTCGAGGGCGGAGGAGGGGAGAGGACGGATGGCGAGCGACAAGCAAGCAGTCAGACGCACAGTAGAGCTACACACAGCAGCAGTAGATTCTGCGTTCGCACGCACGCACGCAGTCACGGAGGATGGCGTTGCAGGCAGGTGCTGGACGAGAAGTACGGTCTGAAGCGGTGGCAGATCGGGGAGCTGGCGTCGAAGATCGGCCAGCTCTACTACCACTACTACCTGCGCACCAGCGAGTCCAGCTACCTCCTCGAGGCGTTCGGCTTCTACCAGGCCATTCGCAACCGACACTACTACTCCGCCGCCGTGGGAGGCAGGGAGCAGAGGTCGTACCCACCCCCCCCCCCCCTCCCTTCCCCACCCCCACTCGGAGGAAGCCCTCTCGACTGTTGCCGCCCTTCAGACCGGACCTGGCGGTGAAGAAGCTGCGCTACTACGCGCGCTTCATCGTCGTCTGCCTGCTGCTGAAGAAGCTCAAGCTGGCGCGCGACCTCATCAAGGTGCGCGGTCGGGTGACGAGGCTGGCTGGGTGGGGGCTGATGGATGGACGGAGGGAGGAGGGTCGTTCGCGGCTGCGCAGGAGCTGGCCGCTTGCGTGGAGGATTACATCGAGTCGCACGACCCGGCCGACCACCTCGAGTGGTCCATCATCCTCTCCGAGTTCAAGACCTTCATCGAGACCGACTGCATTGTCGACCGCGACCGCTCGGCCGTGACCAGGGAAACAGGGCACGACCCTTGACCCCGCCTAGCTGAATGCCGTCCCGTAACGCTGCTTGCCTGGTCAAGTTGTCATTGTTCTACCCACCTAACCTAGTCAGACGGGGAGGGTGCACGGCCGGCCCCTGGGCGACCAGGGTAGCACCCTCTACCCGCCTGGTTCTTTGCCCGACTTCTGCGTCATCCCGTCAGCCTAAGTCGCGCTTCTTCTTGAATGCCGGCGAATGCTGGGATGCTACACATGCGACATTCCAGCGCACTAGTGTACGGCGTTTCAGTGTACGGCGTACGCACGGTTCATTTATTTGTCGGTATAATCCACTGTTTGTTCGTGTATGTCGGCTTGGTACCGCCTATAAAAGCTCTCAGCGACTGCAATACATACATTGTATGTCACTACACTGCAGTAGACTCCGAAAATCTCAAGTTTCCTAAAAAAAGTCAACTCCACCATGGACATGTGCAAAAAATATAGCAGCAAACATAATTTTAAAGTAATAATAATAATGTCACAGCTGTGAAAGAGACATTATTCCGAAGACTCGGTGAATTGGGAGAAATTACTGAGACATCACAAATTTTGTCTACCGTCTGATTTTGATGTTGAAAATACGATGTCAGAGTATTGGAGGATTTACGGTAACTAAATATGCAACGACAGCTCAGCTCATATGACTAAAGCGTTCAGATAAATACCACGCCATATATTTTTCTCTCAAAACGAAATTTCGTTGAGCGGGCAGACCCGACGACGACGGATATACTGTGCAGACTATACAAATCGGTATGATGCAGCGGGCGTATGCGCTCTAAGTATTCAAGTAGCAAGCGTCGGCACCGGCACCGACGTGACACGAGGCGTAGACGTGAGGGGGGGGGGAGGGCAGTGTGGCTACTGTGATAGGACGGAGAGGGCGCTTCCGACCAGGTATAGGCTGCCTGTGACGAGCACGCGCGTCGGCGTCTCCGATGCACCGAACGTCTCGTCGAGCCAGCTCAGTGCCTCGACCACGCACGAGAACGTCTTTGTCGAGTCGGCACTGGTGCTGCACAGCCGCTTCCACAGCTGTCACACGCAACGGCCCGCAGCTATTTCGGTGTCGCAGCGCTCGAAGCACCCGAATGGCCTCTTCTACCTCTAGCTGCTTGCGCGAGCGCTCGAGCTGCGCGGCGTAGAAGCGCTGGGCGCCCTTTCGGTGTGAGTCGCCGCTCTTGTCGTCGAGATCAGAGAGGCGAGTGGTCGTGGGACAGAAGCAGGCCACCGACCAGTCGAGCGAGTCGGCCTGACGACGGACACTGACTGATAGTCGACAAGGGCGGCGCGATTGCCAGCCGCGGCAACGCACGCGGACGAGCTGCGGCAGGAGGGCCTCGGCCGTCCTCTCGCCCGTGCAGGCGAACAGCAGCACCCGTCTCGTCCGCTTCTCGCAACCCTCAGAGCTAGAGGCGAACCAGTCGACGCAGCACTGAACAATGCGCAACTCCTTGCTGTCACACGAATAACAAGCTACGACCTTGAGACTGTGGACGGTGTGCGCGCCGTCGAGATAGTACGTAATCGAATTCCTCTGAAGCACTTGGCCTCTGCCTGCCCACTGGCAGTTCGCTAAGCCCTGTGCAAACTCCCGTGGTACCTAAACTCGCTTCAGAGGCTCCTCTTTGAGTCAAAACCGAAAAGCGTGCACCAAGCTTGGACCTCACGTCGAATGCAGAGACGCACCGCAAGTCTTGCGCGTGTGTGGCAGAGAAGTGCGTGTCCACACGCGGAATGTTGAGACTCTGCCAAAGTTCGCTTGCTGAAATGACGCCAAGGGGCGTTCTTCCCATATAAATCGATCGACCCAAAGTTTGCAACCGTTTCTCTGAAGCCAGAGTCTTGCGATCTGGAGGGCGAGGGCGGCGTTCTGGCGCTGGTGGTCACCTTGAAGGCCCAGCTCCAGCGGCGCCGCGCCGACCGCCGTCAGTGGAGGGACAACGTAGATTGGGCACTGCATGGGGCGTGGCCATGCATGTAACCGGGTTATCGACCTAGGGGGGGGGGTGCCAGAAGAAAAATTGGATCAAAATAGGGCCTAAATAGTTACTTTTGAGTCAAGATGGTTCAAAATAAGGTGCGAATAACGTTATTGAGTTGTTTTAGGGTGGGAAAACACTGGAAACGAAGAAAATACGCTAGCTTTTATACATAATTGTAGTCAGGTTTGGAAAGTTTAGCAAAAATTCGAGAGGGGATACGCTAGGGAGGGAAAAGTCGCCGACTGGCTCATCAACCCCCAGTGTCACGGGCGTGGCACCCCCCCCCCCACTTTCCGCGCACCTGCTTCTCGAGTGACCGTTCCCGGGCGAGCCTGTGGATGTCGCGCGCCTCGGCGTCTGGGAGGGCGGCGTGCGGGGGCGCGAGTAGGGCGACGGAGTTGGGCTTGAGCACGCCCAGTTTGTTCCACGCGATGCTCGCCATCGCGCCGCCCAGCAGCGACACGTGGTCGTAGTCGAGCGTCGTCACCGCGCACACCGAAGGACATCTGTCATGTCTCCCGTCCCCATCAGCTCTACCAGACTCAGCCCCCCCCACCCCGACCCCTCGTGGCTGTAACCGGTTCAACGATCTGGAGGGGAGGGGGGGGGCGTTCCAGACCATCCTGGGGAGTATTGGGGATGGGGAGATTGTGAAAAAGGAAGGTAAACGATGGAAAGCGCTCGTGTACCATTTTACAGGTCGAAAAATTCTTGGGGGGGGGGAGCGAGGTTGTCGACTGAGGAGGGGGGGGGGAGTAAACCGCCTACCTGACGACGTTGGTGCAGTCGTATTCCCCGCCGATGCCGACCTCGACGACGGCCACGTCCACCTCCTCCTTGAGGAACACGTCGAACGCCATCAACGTCAGGAAGTTAAAGTAAGGCGGCAACACGGCGCTGGCGCTCTGAACAGAGTTACAAGTATTTCCTCTTAGTTCGAAACGCTCCGATTGCGGCTATACTGAGTATCTGCATATTGTACTGTGGGTATGTAACGTGTACCATGTACAGTGCAGCTGACTCGTTTCGCACCTACAGTACGCAGAAAGCGCGTGTATATGTACTTGGTCGTCGGTGGCGGACAAGCAATCGAAGGTACTGAAGAAGTGGCTGGCGAACGTCGTCTCTGTCAGTGGGACGCCGTTAATGCGAATGCGCTCCCGTACGTGGATTAAGTGAGGGGAACTGAAATGTCTATCCTCAGTCCCAGTCTAGCAGCAACACGAAGTTTGACTGAAATACGAGACCTGAAGAAACCGGTTTTGAAGCCGAGGCAGCGTAGAATCGACTCGGTGAACGCGCAGGTCGAGCCTTTGCCTTTGGTGCCTGCCACGTGGACGACCTTCAGTCTGTCCAAGTCTGCGACCTGCGAAAAAGATTCGCTGCAAGCAATTCTCTCAACTCAATTACAAGTCAAAAAAATTACAATTACAGTTCAACAAGTCACCTACAGCTATTCCCAACTTCTTCAAGTACTTTTCCGTGTCAGGCAGATTTTCAGCAGGGCTGGGTCGGTTCGACAATTTCGTCCTGTCCGCTTCGAATTGCAAGCCATTCAAAAGTCGCACCGCCTCCTGTGAGTAAAGGAATTGACTAGAAGCGCGAGGCGTGATAATTACTAGAGGGTCCACCCACACCTCATAGGAACGCTTGTGGCCCATGACACGGACAGTGGCCGCTTGCAGGCTGCGGCGGAGCACCATACACCCCCACTGAAACTCAAAAGTCCGCTTGCTGGCGTTGGCTGCGTTCGAATGTCTGTTGCCCAGTAGAGTAGAATGCGACGGCAATTCGGAAAGAAGGATGCCCTGCGTGCGGCGTCGCGAGGCGACCTCGAAACTTATATTCTGCACTCGTGTCGCATCCTTAGCCACGAATATACCGAGAGTACGTAGCACTTCGGGGGAATCAATGAGCCGCAGCCCAAAGAAAGGGTTGAGAACTTTGGCTCGGACATCGCGCGCGGCAGAAACCGGTTCGGGGGGGGGGGGGGCCCCCAAATACCATCGGGGGACAGATCCATCCTACTTCGGAGTAAGAGAGGCATGACGTAGTGTCGACTAGAGTGGAAGGTTGAATAGAGGTCCGTCGTGTGTGTGTGTGTGTATGCGTATGCGACAGAAGCGGCGGAGGTGACAAGGAGAGAGAGAATCGCGTCCGAGCATACTACGGGCGGGTGGCATACTGTCACCGTTGTCGGCGCGGGCGCGCGCGCGTGGGCACAGGAAAGAGCGAGAGAGAGAGAGAAACCGCTGAGAGAACGAGTCTGCATCGACTAGACGTCGAGCGCGTCACCACGACGCAGAGACGACGACAACAACACGAGGAACAATGCGGGAATGTGCCAGAGAGCGCATAGCATAGCCCCTCGCAACGACGACGAACGACAGCACGATACGGTACGACCGTACGGGGCGCGCCGATAAAGCCGCGTGCAAACAAGTCGTGTGGCGAGGAGCCCCCCAAAAAATTTCGGACGCTAATTCTGCCAGATGCAAGCGTCGATTAGACAGCCGGTGCTGTTGCCGGAATCGAGTCGAGTCGGAGTATTTCCCTCGGCTGCTCGACGCCGTTGAGATTCCTCTCTGTGACTCACCTTATGGACTACTGTACTTTGCGTGCACTTCCATTGTGACCACCCCGGGCGGGTGCGCAATGACGGACCAACGCGTCTGGCTTTGTCAGCAGACCGTTTCGTCCTGCACGTGTGGAGGCAGTGGGGATCGCGGCGGCGCCTCCTTTCTCCTGTCTCGGCGCGAATCGTGCGGAGGGTGGGGGTTCGGTGGCGCGTGCCGACTCTGCGACTGCGGGTCAGGAGGCTGCAGACGGCTGGCGGCGGTGGCGGCAGGCAGGGGCGTGGTCAGAGCGGACTGCTGCTGTTGTTGTTGTTGAGTGAGAGGTCGGAAGTCGGCGAGCGCGTCGAGCAGAGCGGCCAGATCGAGCAGGAGGCGCGTGAGACTGGGGTGCTGCTCCACCTCCAGTTCGGGGGCGCTCGGCTCGCTGTGCGGCAGGTAGGCGGCGCGAGACTGCGAGCGTTATTCCGGTGTGACTTCCGGGTGGGCAATGAGACTCGAAGTGTGGGGCACGCACCCTGAACGCGTTGTGTAGCTTGAGTGCGCACGAGCAGAAGAGGAAGCGGAGCATGAGCAGTCGGAGGAACTCGTCCGCGTACAGCTGCAGGAAGGCGGAGGCTGCAAGCGGGGGGGGGGGGGGCGTCGAGTGACGGGGGGGGGGGAGGGGGTAGGGGGTAGGGACGGACTGACGGGTGTTGGAAGCGCTGACAAGCAGCTTGCCGGCGCGCGCGATGAAGGCGTCGACGATGGCCTGTCCGCGGTCCCACAGCGAGATGGGCACCTCGCCCACCTGGCAGATGTAGCAGAGCGCCGTCAGGGGACTGTAGAGGAAGAGCGTCAGCAGCGAGCCGCGACGAGGCAAGTCTGCAACGCCTTCCTCGCTCGCTCCCTCTCGCCGCCGACACCACGTGACAGACGGTGGCAGACGGGCGAGCGAGCACCTCTGAGATAGGGCGGCAGGTCGGCGGGAGAGCAGAGGACGAGCAGGGGCTGGCCGAAGAGATTCGAACGCAGGCCGAGGAAGACGGAGGAATTCTCACTGTCGACTATGAGAATCGTTGGCCGGCGCAGGAAGGGGTGCAGGTCGCCGGGGTGCAGGCTAGAATCGGAGCTGCTTCGCTCTCAACAGGGCTACAATGAGTTGTCAAACGCACGCACGCACGCACCAATTGGGGTCCCGTCCGGAATGATGGACGACGACGTGATGGGGAGTGTCCCCGGCGGAATGACGACCGCCGCGGCTTTGCAACGAGCTAGGTCCGTCGACGTGGTTGGCTGCCGACGTGGGATGAAGGCCACCTGCCGAGTGAAGCGCGTCAATGAATGGAGGGGGGGGGGGTCAGGGGGTCAGACGCACCGGCGTGTGGCGCGTCTAGGAGGCCGCCCCCGGGCGGCTGGTGTCCTAGACTGGAGGCGGCGACGGCTGGACCTCCGCCGGTGGCGGGGTTGTGGTTGGCGTTGGAGTGCGAGGGCGAGTAGTGCTGGCGCTCCTCCGAGGGCTGACTCAGCTGCTCGATGGGCACTCCGTTGCGACCGAGCAGCGTCCTCTCCTCCTCCTTGGAGTGGGCCATGCGCACGCCCCCCAGGTCGTAGTCTGGCGACTGGCCCAGTCCCGCCCGCCGCGGCGGATTCGCGGGGGGAAAGCAGCCGTCCGCGGATATGTACAGCAGAAGCACGCCGCCCGCCGGCAGCTCGCGGTACCCTGGAATCGCTGCTGCCTTTCTCAATCCCGCTGCCACAGACGGGCGGGGCCCCACCTGAGCTGAGGAAGAGCAAGAGCTGCGGAATGGAAGGCTTGTAGAGTAGGTACTTGTGCGGGTTGCCCTCGGCGCGTGTGAAGAACGCGTCCTCCTGCAAGCGTCGAGAAAGGTGACCCGCAGGTCCACGGGCGGACAGGGACGGCTGGCGCGCGTACGTAGGGCGTCCTGCCGGGAGCGGGCGACTGCTCGTGCGGATTGAGAGTGTCCGAGGAGCCGCCGACGCTGTTGTAGGTCGCCTGCTGATTGGGCTCGCGCTCCAACGCCTGCAGCATCCAGTACATGTCCAGCGAGAGCTCGGTCGACTTCACCTGCGCTCGCGTCCACACGCGTCACACCTCCCTGCCTGCGTCGCACGCCCGACGGACAAACCTGATCCTTGCAGTTGCCCACGACTAGGGCTTCGTGCAGCTTCAGGGGGTTGGTGTGCGGCAGGCCTTTCTCGAGCGGCGGCGTGTTGTAGGTGGTGAGCCGATGGCTGAGAATCACGGTCGACCGATCCAGGTCGACGATGTTGACGATGCTGTCGGCCTCTATGAAGGTCTTGAACTCGGAGAGGATGATGGACCACTCGAGGTGGTCGGCCGGGTCGTACGACTCGATGTAATCCTCCACGCAAGCGGCCAGCTCCTGCGCAGCCGCGAACGACCCTCCTCCCCCATCCATCCATCAGCCCCCACCCAGCCAGCCTCGTCACCCGACCGCGCACCTTGATGAGGTCGCGCGCCAGCTTGAGCTTCTTCAGCAGCAGGCAGACGACGATGAAGCGCGCGTAGTAACGCAGCTTCTTCACCGCCAGGTCCGGTCTGAAGGGCGGCAACAGTCGAGAGGGCTTCCTCCGAGTGGGGGTGGGAAGGGCGGGGGGGGGGGGGGTGGGTACGACCTCTGCTCCCTGCCTCCTACGGCGGCGGAGTAGTAGTGTCGGTTGCGAATGGCCTGGTAGAAGCCGAACGCCTCGAGGAGGTAGCTGGACTCGCTGGTGCGCAGGTAGTAGTGGTAGTAGAGCTGGCCGATCTTCGACGCCAGCTCCCCGATCTGCCACCGCTTCAGACCGTACTTCTCGTCCAGCACCTGCCTGCAACGCCATCCTCCGTGACTGCGTGCGTGCGTGCGCATCGCGAGTGTTGGCCGTATCCACAACACCCATCAATTTACGCACGGTATCTGAGGCGATATGGTGTTGAGTACGGTATTTCAATATTGTTGAGTTACAAAAGTACAAAATGCAAATTTTTGAAATTTGCGTTTCCTTCGTTCTTCGTTATCTCCACTGGAATTTTTTCCGACGTGTTATTTTCTGCGATTAGTCAGTCTGAGTCTCGTATTTTTTAGTACAGTTTGTTGCAGTTTGCGGCGCCGTATTTTTTGCTGTGCTTTACTGGTTATTGTGCTTACCTTTTTTTACTGCGCGTACTTTTACTTTTTTTTACTTTTTTTTCTGCAAGTGAGATATTGTGTTCAACGTGCGCAGTTCACAACGTGGTGACACACGAAACAACAAGTAGCCGACATCGTGCAGGCTGCACCTGCAGGCGAAGCCCTTCACATCATCTTACTGTACCCGGCAGTATGCGGCCGTGCTGTGCATCTGCTCGTTTGTCGGTCAGCCTCCCTCTGCCCTCGAAAAGCCTGCCGACTCCCTCACTCCCTCACCACTCCAAATTGAATCAGGAGGGCGCGCGCTCTCCACCAAACCACCCACAACACAAAGTGTACGCTGCAAATGTCGGCGCTTCAGCCACTTATTACATTATACGGCGGGCCAGATCCCTTGGGGGGCTTCACAACCCCCCGCTTTGGCGGTGGCGACGGTGGCAGCAAGCAAGTCGACTTGGGGCCGACCGCCATCGCTTCGAGCCCATGACAACAGGGCGGCACGCAAAACGGTGCCGCAATTGCTCTTTTCATAACCAATTTGCCTGGCCTGTCGTCCGGCCTGCGCGAATACAACGAGCAAGGAAATCCGTTGGAACCCGAAGCCGTCCCATGACAAAGCGTCGGTCGCAGGGCAGCTGAATTAGGCGCCCCGCACTGCACCAGTGGCGGCTCGTACGCGTCGCAATGTTGTCCCGACGACGCATAGAATGCTGATCGTCCAACTCTGTCGCTACTCATAATAAACGGCTGCATCGGCTGGGCGTTGGGTCGGCCATCTTTGGAGCGGAGCATGCGTTTGTGGCGAGTGTCCGTCTGATACGTTTGTGCGTGAGCGTGTCCGCGAGTGCGACGCCGACGCTCCAATGCTAGAGGACACCAACGGCTGCGGCGACGGTGGCAGTCCCGCAGCCGACCTGAGTGGCACAGCAAAAAGCGGCTCCCGCAGTCGTGGGGCCTCCTACTCGTCCAGGCTGCCAGGCAGCCCCGACCCCAATCAATAATGCAAAGGCATCAAGTGTCGGCAGCTACACCAGCGTCGACGAAACTGTTGAATGAGACGTTTTCGGACGACGGCTGGCGTCGCCGCCGTCTGCGGTGTGGTGTGAAGACGAGGGTCAGTGGGCGACGAGCGGCCGACGATCGACGCTGGCGGGGCCGAGGGCGTGAGGCGTCAAGAAGAGTCCATAAATTCGCGCTGCGAGTCGAGAGCCATTAACGCCAAGGATTTCCTGCCGACCGGCCAAGAAGCGACAGACGGAGCGCCGACGCAACCGTCCCTCCCTGGCTGGCCCGCCGACGCGCCGCTACGGACGTCTCGGCGGCGGCGAGGGGTCGACGGACGTCTGGAGAAATCAACAGACTAATATAATAATCTCATTTGGCCGTCGCTGTCCCCAAAGACGAGGCGGCGGTGGCACTGTTCTTTAGCGAAGATTGAAGAAGCGCGGCCAGCCGGCTCTCAGGGCCCCGTCGGCTAATTGGTCGGGATTGGGTCAGTGGAGTTGGCCGGCTGCACGCCGCGCACGCACCCATCAGCGGCCCTCCTCACACGATCGCGAATCAGCTCTCAGCCCATCGCAGCGACAGAGCAGTACATGACGGGGACAAGGTGCCGCGTATGGCGGCGCGTTCCATCATAAGTCTGCAACTCTCACAACTAACATTTGAATCTGCACTGGGTTCTGAGCAGCAGAGCAGAGGCGATAGACGAAGCACTGCTCGAGTTTCCATAATACGCTACCCCAACGCCAACTCGACAAATGGCACGTTAGTGCGTGCACTGTACGCACCACACACCACAACAATGTACTACAGTATGCGCTACAGTGAAGATGCGACTCGCATCATGCGAGTATTCACTCCAGAGAAGAGGCTATGTACATGCTCTGTTTCTACAGCAGCCCCCAATTAGTACGTTATCCACGTTACTAGATCAACAAAATCTTCAAAACGACGTCAAGTGTACTGGTGGTACACCAGTACATGGTGTACTGATGTGCACCTTGAGAATGCGCTTTAGAATCCACATTAGTGGCGGGTAGACGGGAGTGGAACTGTGTGATGAACGGAACTGGGGGGGGGGTATGGAGCACCTGTTCTGTTGCTGCAGCCTCCAGAGTCGCGTGTAGACGTCGAAAGTGCGGCCGAAGTAGCCCTGCCACTGCTTGGTCGTGTGCTGTGGCAGGTCCCTGGGCATCGATCGAGACGCATCCGATTGCGGGCAGTGGGGGGGGGGGGGTAAGAAGGGCTCGGAGACGAACGAGACGCACCGAATGCCGTTGAAGAGCTGCTTGGACTTGTCGAGCAGCTGGCAGAACTCGGAGACCACGCGGCGCTCGGCGTCCGTCAGCGGCGGCGCCTCCTGGACGCCCGCCAGCGAGGCCGGCGCCCGCGCCGAGCTCGAGGAAGCCGTCGCCGCCTCCATACCCACTCCAGCATCACCGCTCCAACAGGCGTCGTCGGCGCTGCACCCTCCAGGCACGGCTCCCTCCTCGTTCCTCCGACCTCCACCGCTGCTCGATCGCGCTCTCGCACACTGGTCGCGCTCGCACCAGCAGGACAACGTTCAAGCTGCTAGCTAGCAACCACACAATACAATCCGCTCCCTGAACCCTACCGCTTGACGCGGTAGAAAGCAACCGCGTCTAAGCGCTAGCTAACTGTCGGAGCAGCAGCACATACGGATCGGCCACCGAGGAGAGAAGAGACTATGAACAAAACCTAGATAAACGATACTTTGTATCTTGGTGTGCTTCGCGTTACGTTGTGTTTAAAACATATACGTACAGTACTCTATATGTATTATAAAGATGAACAAACTGCAGTACAAACTTTGTATACTGTACGTAGTTACAGTAATACGTATTTACATGTACAGACAAAGTGTGCACGTGTGTATGTACAGTACAACATATTGAACAACAAAAAACAGACTTAGAGAACAATATAGGTGAGTGGTGTTACGCGACGTGCCTACGTTTTATGTCGAACAATATTGTTTACGGCCCTTTGTTGCGTTGCGGTGTGTTGGTAGCGTCAATAGTGGTTTTAGGGCTTTTTTAAGCAGTATATTTCACTCAAGCGTCTTTTTGCTTGGGTTCTGGCGATGCGCAACGTGCAAAGTTGAAGTTGGTAAAATTAACAGTAATGCAATTAATTTAATGGCGCTCAGTAAATTCACAGACTTTACGGAGCCTACTGCGACTCCGTCAGTGTCATAAATGTGCATACGTCTGTGAGCACCCGTGTCGACTGTACGTTTACTGCTGCAATCGTCCGCGCGTTGCGACGCGTTACGCAGTGGGGAACCAGTCTGACGGCGCGAATTCCATCCCAACGAGCGCGCGCGCTCGCTCCGTCGCTCGCCGTCCTGCCGTGGCCGTTCTCACTCGTCGTCGTCGTCTCTGTTGTCTGCCAAGGGAACAACGGCAGCTGGGAGTCCTGCGTATTTGTTGCGCAGAATGCTTGCAGTGGTCCACTCTGGCCTGAAGCTCGTGGCGATCGTCGTGTCGCTGCTGCTCGTCGCGCTCGTCGTGCTGCTGCACGCGCTGCCGCTGAGCGAGAGCATCGACGCGGAATACGTCTCCGTCGAGTCGTTGTTTTACTTCGTCGTCGCCACCGGCACCCTAGTCCTTTCCGTCGTCTACTTCATCTTCGTTTTGGTGCTCGACTCGGCCCACAACAAGTGGGCGCAGACCGGCTCGGTACGGAACCCATCAGTAGTGGCGCACGGGTAGCGCAGTCTGCAGAGATGGACAGATCAGAGAATTTCGAATGGCCGCGCACTCTGAGGTGCGACTGAATGTGCGCGATTCCAGGCGACGGTGGACGTTGCGCTGAGCGCCCTCAACGCTGTCTGCTTCGTGTTGGCCCTGCTGCTGTGGAGGCGCTCGCGCGAGGCGAGGCCCATTGACGCGTACAACTCCGTGCCGGAGCTGGGAGCGGCGGAACGGCCTCAAGTAGTACTCGCCATCTACATCCTCTTTGGCATTCTCGCCATCCTCTGCCTCTGCACAGCCCTCATCGCCTGCATACACCAGGTTGCGACCCACCGGCCACGAGCCACCACGACCCATCTGTGGAAGCGTACACTTAGACCGAGCGAAACTTCAGTGCGGTCAGCACAGGGCGCTGAAGCGGCACGGAGAGCTAATCGTGGAGCGCCAGGAGTCGCGGCCCGGCACGCTGGTCGTGATCGACGGCAAGCACGTGTCCACGCCCATCATGACGCCCATGACAGAGGTGGCGCTGACGCCCAGCGACGCTCCCCTCTTCGCCACCAACGACCGCTCGCCGGCGCGTCCGCAGTCGCTGCCCGTCGTTCCCGTGGGCGGTCCCGCCATGGAGATGGCGCCTACCTACTCGTTCCACAGTCCTCAATACTCGCCCTACACTGGACACGCGCCCGTTCCATAGTCGTACGTATATGTTCGTTCTCACTGCGCCAACTACCCCATGCCTAAATTACACTGGTGCGCCGATTGCACGATTGTCTATAGACCGTCTATAGAGTGTAGGAGGGATGTCTCTCTCTAGTGATTCGCCTGTGCGTCATTGACGGCGTAGACATTCTGATTTCTTCGTGCGACCTCCTCCTGACACTTGCACACCGCGCATACTACAGATGCGTGGCGCATCGATCGATTCGTCATGGAATGGTGTGTCAGCACATCGTTGTACACAAGTGCCTTTGTACAATGTTTGTATCGTTGGTCAGACGCTTCGTGTGTACTCCACCACTGCTTCCACTACTCTTTGTTGATCGTTCTCTGCTGGTTCCTCTGCGAAGGTTTTGAGCGCACCGGGCCGCGCCTGCTCCGGCCCCTCCATCTCCTTGTGGAAGCTGTTGCTCAAGCTGAGCTGGAAGGTCGAGTTCGGGTCCGTCGTCACCGACACGGACGACGGCGGCACGGGTCGACCGCCGCAGCTCAAGCCGTCCACCGTCGCCTCCTCGATCACGATGTCGATGTCGGCCAGCCGCTGCACGGCCGCTCCTATGAGAGTACACACGCATTTCTCTGCTGCTTGCGACAAGCGCCGCCATACATCGTCGCCCCCTCTCTACTACCTCCAGTCGCCTTTCTCCTGAGTCGTATGCTCTCGCCGGCGCCGCTCCTGACGGAGGAGTGCGTGGAGCGCTTGGGCCGGCGCGCCTCGTGGCGTCTCCTGGACGAGTTGAGCGTGCTCGTGCGGCCGCGCGCCGTCATGCCAGCCGTCGTGACTCCGTTGTTCTGCTCGCTCGACGGGCCGCACGTGCTCTCGTCGACCGTCTGCCGAAAGGAGCGCACGCAGCTCCACGACAGCACGGCCAGCCGCAGACGCTGCCACCAGGTCAGCTGCGCCGACAGGCCCGCCTCCGCGCGAGCCTGAACACCGCGCTCGTCCCACTCGACGTCCACGCGCCTCACCGTCTCTCCAGACGGACCTTTCTCCGCTTCCTGGCGCTCTCCGTCGAGCGTATCTTCTTCTTGACCCGCCGACTCTTCCTCAGTCCCAGCACCGTGCGGAATCCTTGTCGGAATTTCTGGTTGATGGCGGCGTAGATGACGGGATTCATGCAGGAGTTGAAGTAGCCCAGCCAGGTGAAGACGAGGAACCAGCGCTCGTTCGCCGCCGTCCACGTGCCCGTGTGCAGACGCCACACCTTGACGATGTTCATCGAGAAGAACGGCATCCAGCACACCAGGAACACCACTGAAAGGCGATGGGGAGGTGGTCTCCCTATGTGTTCATTCGCATGCACTGAAATACGCGTAGACGTTGTACCCAAAACGGAAGCGACGAGCTTTGTCGCCCTCCGCTCTCTGCGCACCGCCATGCCTTGTTTGGACTTGAGCTTGGCCAACAGGTCTATTGCCCAATCCTAGATTGCGCATTGAAAACATTGAGCGTCCAAGCACGCCGCGCTCTCTCACTTTGAATCCCATGAGCTTCTTTCTGGCGACGACGAGCGACTTGCGCCGCGTGTACGCGTAGATGGACATGCCGACGTGCTTGGGCCCGTGCGTCTGACACTCAGCGATGAAGTTCGAGAGTCGTCGGAGACGGCGGTCGGGCCGATCGTGCTGCTCCTGGTAGGCGGCGAACGGATGCAGCAGAAAGGAGCTCCGCTTCCGTATCGCATCCGCCGTCGACAAGCAGCCCGGCGTCAGCAGGTGCGCCGAAGAGTGGACGGCCGCCTGCCCGTCCGCTTGAGATGGGTGCTGCTGCTGCTGCTGCTGCACGAGTCTGTCGTCCGCCGAATGGCGTCGACTGAGCCGCTCGAACGCGTCGGCCACTTCTATGGCGTTGGGGTCTCCAGCTCTGTCAGCAAAACAGAGCTGATTGGGACGATCGATTGCGGCATGGGGTCTGACGAGCGTTGGTGAATTCGACGTCCTGTTGGACAATTGTATCTCGGAGTGTCTGAAAGAAAAGTCTACTTTTTTACCTTGACGACTACGTTGTGTTGATTTGACAATCCGAGGGAAACAGTTGCTCGCCTGCGCTGTCGTCCGGCTCCGTTAGGAGTTTTGGACGGGACGGTGAGTCGGTTGGCAGAGGGAGGCACGGTGGTGGCGGGCAGGTAGACGCAGGTCGATTCGGACGAGATGGCGCTGTCGGTGGAGGCGCGTCGGATGCGTACGGCGGCGAGCATCGTTTGCTGCTGGTGTTGTTGTTGCGAGGAGGAGGTCGTCGGACTGGTGGGACTCTCGCCCGCGCTCGAGTCGTCGTGCACCTCAAGGATGGTCGCCAGCTGCTGACGCTCGCCTAGATGTCTCCCTCCAGTCTCCGGTGCGTCGTGAGCCTACAGAGCCCCTAGCCCGAGAAGACCTTCGCTGAGGTCGCTGGCATTTTCGTGGGCCGTTTCCTCAATCTGCTGCAGGAGCGGCTTCTCCCAGCTGATGGCACGGCGCGAGCCGTACGCGATGCCGATCGCCTGCGCGATCGCAGCCTGCGCGATGTTGCCGACGTCGGCGCCGAACTGCACGAGATGGCCGGCCGTCAGCTCCTGCATCTGGATGGCGCGCAGGCGCTTCTTCAGCGTGAAGAAGATGTACGTGTACACAATGCACATGACGGCCGACGGAATGTAGAAGGCAAAGATTGAGCTGAAGTGAACGAGGATGCAGTAAAATGGAAAATTTCGGCAGGCAGTTCGGCACCTGAAGAGCATGTAGTGTGGGTTGACGATGCCACAGTGCCTCTGGAAGGGCGCCTTGCTGGCGTTCAGCCCGATGGCGAGTGGCAGGCCGACGGCGACGCTGAAGCCCCAGCTCGCCACGATGGCCCAGCGCATGCGCCGCTTGTGTCGCGGCGTTCGGTAGTCCGAAGGCCTCACCGCCGCGACCAGCCTGGTGCAGGTTGATCACTGTTGAGTGTCATCGACAGACTCTCCACTAGTAACTGCTGATCGATCGTTATACCTGTCGACGCTGATAACAACGAGATGGACAATGGAAGCGCTGCTGGCCGTGACGTCGAGCACGCAGTAGAGGTCGCACACGAAGTTGCCCAACTCCCACTTGAGATTGTTCACCTGAGGAGGGAGGAGAACGCCATCGGATTTGCGCATCGTTTGCGCTGCGCCCGTTGCTGGTCGTCGCTTACGGCAAGGTAAATGCCGAAGGGCATGACGAGAGCGCCGACGACGAGGTCGGCCACGGCGAGACTGACGAGCAAGTAGTTGGTGGGCGACTGCAGGCTTTTGGTCCGTATCACGGCCGCGACGACGAGCGTGTTGCCGAAGATGCAGCAGAGCGGAATCGCTCCCAAACTCACGAACACCCACTGCCTCTCGTGCGGCGTCGTCGTCGTCGTCGTCGGCAGTGGAATCGCGTGGGCTGGAGGCGGCGGTAGTGTCGTCGCCGCTGCGCTCATGTCTGTGATCTGAAGAGCCGTCGCTCGAGCTCTACATCGACTACTACAGCCGCTGACACGGACGACAGCGTTCCTCGGCTCTCAGGGCCTAGTTGCGCGAGCTGCGCGGCGGCCGTAAGCGCCGCTGCGGTACGTGAGCGAGCAGAGGGCTCGAGAGAACAACAAGGCTGCCTCGGCGCCGGCGCCGCCGACTCAGACGGGCACACGCGACGTTGTGTTGGGAGGGAAAGAGGCGCTCACGCGACGACGACACCCCTGGCCCTATAATTGTTCCCCCGGCCGGCGTGCGGATGCGACGAGGGTGTAAATGAGCAATTCTGCTCAGGAAATAGCCCATGCTGAGGGAGGGTAACAGGTGGAAGAGACGACGGCCCGCGAGCCGACAACACAGACTCAGTAGGCGTCGCCGTTAGTTCCTACCGTATGCGGGCGGAATGCGGCGTCGATACACTGCGCCCACATCTTGCGAAACACTCGGATTCGCTAGTCAAGCTTAGAGCTGTGGGAATCACTTAAAGCGCCTACGTACTCGCCATGAGAGCTCTAAAGATTGCGCTCTTCGAGCAACGCAGTGTTTAATCTGATTCAGAGCGCTAAGCTAGGTTTCAGACTCGCACGCGCACAATGCTGCCAAAGCGGTCCGTACGAATTGAATCGAATCGAAGTTGGCTTGGGCGGCAACACTGGAAGGCGTGCCTGTTTCTGCAGAGAGCTGGTGTACGCACGCACACACTGTACCTACACGTATGAAGTTGTATGCACGTCGGTAGTTGAATGAGCCTCGTTTCCAAAAAGTGGGTGTCGACGAACGGCGCTGTGTGTAGTCGGGCCGTGAATCAGAGCGCCGGTAGAAGAGGCGCCGCCGCCGCGAGCGCTCCCCTTGAAGGGGGCCTTTAATCGTCAGCGCGACAGGCAGGCGGACGGGGAGCGGCAGAGCAGACGGACGGTGCGCCGCGGCGCCGGCGCCCCGACTCGAGTGCGAGCAGGGCGTGTCATTGAAAATTGAAGTCGGCAGAGTAGACCGCGCCGGCAGCCGGCCGGCGGCGCAAGAGAGCCGTCGGGCCCGTCGACGGCCCCGTGTACAATTTGGAGACGCCGCCGGCGCCGCCGCGCGACCGTCACAAGCAGCAGCCCTTTTACCGCGCCTCAGCACAGCGCGAGGACGTCGACAGCCAAAAAGCGGCACTAATCCAAATTTAACGAGTCGCGACAGAGAGCGCCGACGCCGATCTAATTTGCGCGCCTCCAAGGATTACGCCGTACGCGTACACTTTTGATGAGCGGCGCGCCCGTCGCTCTGTGCCGTCGACGCCACAACTCAATGGACGCTTTTTTTCTCTGCTCTCCAATTGATTGCTGATTGCGGAGCGAGACACCGCGGCGTCACAGCGCATTCGACCACGCCAGCTGCGTCGCTGACACCTCGAACACAATGTCGACTCGACGACCAGCGCCCCTCTTGCGCCACCCTCGCTTTCTGCATGATGAGGGCCAACCCCGCGGTCACCGACCCCCCCTACCCCCCCTGGCGGAGAGGAAAAGCCCCTCGCTTTCTCCGACCGCCCTTCCGACGCTCCGTTTTTCCGACCCACTATTTCTGACGGCGCTGTTCCCTGACACTTTCAAAGCAGCGGGAGTCCTCCCATCTGAAGGCCGCGCTCGCGCTGACAATGCTGAACAGGCGCGTCTAGGCACACGAGGAGGAAAACGCACCGAGAGCACTGTTCTCAGCGGAGCTCTCAGAGTGGGCGTTCCTTCGTGCGGCTCGCCCCACTGCGTCACCACGTCGCACGCCAAAAACAATCTGTTTACTCTGCTGCGCACCCTATCTAAAACACAGCATTAGCCTGCAGGGCAACACCAAATTAGGGTCGTCAACCGTTACTAATGGCGAAAGGTGGCTGCTACATCGTCGGCTTGTACCTCATAATTATGCTCGAGTCAGCGGCTACGGGTGTCATGGCAAACTTGGGCGTTCATTTAATCGTCAGATATTTGCGGATCGATGCGAATCACAGGCTGGTGTAGCATTGTACAACGCTGCGTTGGTATTGATTGGGTAGCATTGTACATTGTACACAATTTTAACAGTGGCGGCGGAAATGGCATGCGGAAATAGGCCAACGAAGTTCTATACTACCTATACTGTATTTTAGGTAAGCAAAGTTCATTGTGCTGAACTGTATTGTTTTGTTCTGTACGGTATTCTATGCTGTATGCGTTGCCATCGACAGACGACAGTTGCACATTGTCAAAAGCACGTTCTCCATGGATAAAACTACATGCAGAAACTTGCAATTGTTCTCCAGGCCAGCCGACCAGGCGTTGTTGTACATGCTCTTGTCAGTGGCGATTATCTCGAACGTTGTGACGGTGCCGTGCGTCTGCTACTCGGTGCGTTTGACTGCGGCAGTCGCATGGACGCTCTGACGCGTATCAGGACGCTCTCAGGCTCAGAACCACAAGTTCAAGTGGCTCATGCCCTACCTGGTGTGGCGCGCGAGCTTCGTGGCGTTGCTGGTGGCGCAGGCGGCGTACTTCCTGTTGTGGAGCGGCCACTCTCTGGGCGCCGACTACGCCGGCCCGGCTGCCGGCCAGCTCGAACTCAGTCACCGGCTTCGCTACGCTCTAGGCGTCTTCTGCGCCGTCGAGGTCGTGGGAGGGACGACGCTGTTCGGCCTCGCCCTCAGCGCCTACCGCCACTTCAAGCGCGAGACGAGCCACTCCAGCTACGGCACCTCCTCCCTGCACGCGCACAGCGCGCCCCTCCGCTCTCCGGCCCACACTCCGCCCGTAGCCCCGCCTACGCCACACTACTAGCGACAACAGCCGCATCTACTCGTCCGATTCCAGCGCTTCCGTGAACCGCAACCCGGTGCAGTGCAGCGCATGCTCTTATTTTGAACGGTGATCCCATCCCTGTGTGTGGTATTTTGAAGACAAAAGCACTAGGCGTCGTATGAACACGCGTTATCAGTGTGTGGTGGACAAATGTGCTTTCACCTGGTTTTTGATTAGTCTTGAGCAGGCTTAGACAAAAACTCTTTAGAACAAAGTTTTTCAAACTGTATTTTGCAATCAATGAAAAGAGTCGTCAAAACTGTCCAAAAGCGTTAAAGAAGAAGAGGAAAAACGACGGTTTTGGTGCGGTTTAAGCTTATGAAATTACTTAGCAGCAGCCTGGATGAGCTATATAACCATTATTAGTACAATCGAAGGTGTTCTGGAAGCTGTCATTCCAAGTCTCGATAGTCATAGTCGTGGTCCGACTCAATAACAAACTATCAATAGTAAAAAACAGTCGATGAAAGTGCACTTCAAAGGGCTTCGCTGCTCTACTGCGCTGTTATTGACACTAGTTTAAAACACCTTCTGCGACATTGATTTGTCGCACTAGCGGATCCAAAGGGGGGGGGGCGGGGGGCGTGCCCCCACCTGTCGTGGTCGGCAAAGGGGGGCAGCGGGGGCAGGCGTTGCGGGAAGAGAAGGGGCTGAGGGCAGGCGTTGGGGGCAGAGAAGGGGCAAGGGGCAGTCGTTGGGGGCAGAGAACGTCGCGGGGGCAGGCAAAGGGGGCAGAAGGGGCCCAGACGAGAGGGAAGAGGGACGAATCAGACTAATTGAATCAATTGATAGAAATTATTTTGTATTTTTGTGAATTAAAGAAAATGTACAAATAATTTTTACAGAGACTAATATTGGCCTATTTCCCATAGATTTACACACTCATAACCGGAAAATGTTTGCCTGCGGCGCTGTAGTGTATGGACGACTGCGTTTGGACTAAGGTTTTGACTCTATATTTTGGTTAAGCTCGCCCATCCAAAGTAGAGATGCACGTAAGGCACGTAAAGGGGGCAAGGGATGCAAGTTGACCTAATGTGACTGTTTCGCCCAATAAAATAATGCTCAGATGAGGGTTGGAAAACCAAAATTTTCGCCTGCGGCGCGCGCTTTTGTGCATACTTTTTGGCCACAACTCATGCTAAATTCCTTGAAATTCTAAGGAATGAGGCAGTCAACATTGAAAATTTTCGCCTGCGGCGCGATTTCGAAAATTAGAACAAAATGTCTCACGTGTTCTACTAAAAACAACCTAAAGAACCACAAAAATGCAAAATGTGTGTTTTGTAGCGCCACTGCCTGTTGTAAGTGTTGAAAAACACGCGAAAAGTGGGCTGCGGCGCCAAACGCGCGAAATATAGCTCTTCAATTGAAATTTAAGCCAGAAAAAAATTTGAGCTTGCCCCCCCCCCCTGTCAGAAAATCCTGGATCCGCCAGTGATTTGTCGTCCAAAATGGTCCAATAGACAATCAATCGATTAACAGGATCCAGGATACTACGATGTAACTAATAACCCACTGTATGTAAATTCTAGGTTGTACTGTATTATGCAATTTTTTGTACGACCCAACCAATAACTGACTGTAGTAAATTTAGAAGGTGTACTGTATTACGCAAGTCCTCGCAAATGTGCGTATTTTCGCGTGTCTACGGAAGACCGTACGAAATATGTGTACGTATAGTGAAGTGCAATTGCGCCCAGCATTGGTCGGTCCGGTTGGGTGGGTTGACTGATCGTGACGAGGGATCCGAAGATGGCTTTGGTGGCAGCTTCGGGGCCGCTGCACGAGCTTGGCGAGATCTCGGCAGGGGACATGATCTCGGCCACGAGCCAGCTGCAGATGGAATCCGTTGACGTTCGAGCCAACAAGCCCAACTGGAAGTCCTATCTTCAGTCAGCAAGCTTTCACTGTTCTTCCCCGATCCTGTAGCAGTGTGCGTCTTCTTCAGAAGTCAAATGGTTCCCCAGGACGACTTCAACTTTATAACGGCGTTTGAGCAGACTAAGGGTTCGTTGGTGGCGTCAGCTAACAGAGCGCAGCTAAGTGCTGCGTCGACGTGTAGGCGAGGAGCGCCGTCAGCTGCTGGAGAAGCACTCGCAGCAGTGTGCCAAGACCTTTCTCAGTCTCATCAGCAGCATCGCCAAAGTGCAGACCGTTCGCTACGTTCTCACGCTCGTCGACGACATGCTACAGGTGTGCGTGCGTGCGTGCGTACTTGGATCTTGCGCGCTTGCTTCAGGAAGATCCAAAGCGCGTCGAGATCTTCAACGCGTACGCACGCAAGCACCGCCAGTCCGTGTGGCATCCCTTCTTGCAAGTGCTCTCTCACCAAGATGGGTGAGCTGGAGAGTAGTCGGATAGTTCGGGAGCACGGACGCAGGGACGCAGGGGAATAATGTTCTCTACAGTTTCGTCGTGAACAAGGCGAGCGTCATCGTGACCAAGGTCGCTTGCTGGTCTTCGACGCTCATGGACGGCTACGACCTCACGCACTATTTGAACTTTCTCAAGGATCAACTCAAGAATTCGGTAGGGACGCGGGTGTGCCGAGGGGATGGAGGGGAGGAAGGGAGGAAGGATGGCGCTGCAGGGCGACGACTACGTGCACACGACCGCGCGCTGTCTGCAGATGCTGGCGCGCATTGACGACTACAGGCACGCGCTTGTCGCCGTCGACGGCGTCTCGAGGTCCGCCTAGCCAGCGTCCTCTTTTATTTCGCCCTATCGCCTCCTACCATTGCAGCATCGTCTCGGCGCTGTCCGGCCGGGCCAACTTCCAGCTGCAGTATCAGCTCGTCTTCTGCCTCTGGTGTCTCACGTTCAATGGCAGCATCGCCGAACAGGTTGCCTGGCGCTGGCCTCCATCGGTGCGTAGCACTGCCTACTTCCCGTGCAGATGCATCGCTACCAGGTCGTGCCCACACTGGGCAATATCCTCTCTGAGAGCACCAAAGAGAAGGTCACCCGAATCATACTCGCCACCTTTCGAGTGCGTTGTCGTAGTATGCTTGTTGCGCTGTGTGTGTGTGCATAGTTGCGCCGCTTTTCTGTCAGAATCTTCTGGAAAAAGTCGAGGACACTGAAACCGTCCGAGCATACGCTCTGCAAATGGTGCAGTTCAAGGCGAGTGCCTCTCCCCCCCCCCCCCGCTGGAATTCCCGTCGCGCGATACGGAAAGAACCGCTGTGTAGGTGCTGAAGTCGCTGGAGCTGATGGACGTCAAGAAATACGACGACATCGAACTGGTCGCCGACGTCGAGTACTTGACCGAGAAGCTGCAGCACAGCGTCCAGGATCTGAGGTGCGTCTATTCAAAAGACTAGAGTACACAATGCGGGGGAGTTGTAGGGGGGGGGGGGTTGTTGGAGCAATGGCAGCGCTAGAAAGCCGTCAATGATGGCCCATACCTACCCATCTCCATGACGCCTTCCTGTCTAGTGGTGCATATTAACCAAACACATTCGGAAGAACGCCATCTGCAATCTCTAGTGCAGCGATAGCACGAGGCAATCTATTGCAGGGAACAATTTCTGTTAGTGCGTCCGCCTGTCATGGGTCGAAGCCAGGCCAGGACCACGCGCACAGGAGGCCGATTCCCTACCGCTGGAAGGGTGCATTGGGCTGGAGTGTTGTGCGTGTGTTGCAGCTCGTTCGACGAGTACAGCGCGGAGGCGAAGAGCGGCAACCTGCAGTGGAGTCCCGTGCACAAGTCCGAGAAATTCTGGCGCGAGAACGCCCAGAGGTTCAACGAGAAGAACTTCGAGCTCGTCAAGTCCGTGTCGACGCGCGCTCACGCTCGGCGGAACCGGCACTGTGAGCATTCTTGCAGGATCCTCATCCGCCTGCTCGAGGTGTCCACGGATCCTCTCATTCTCTGCGTCGCAGCCCACGATTTGGGAGAGTACGTCCGCCACTATCCCAGAGGCAAAACGTAAGTCTAGATGAGAGTCTAGTCAAAAAGTGTGTGTGTGTGTGTGTGTGTGTGTGTGTGTGTGTGTGTGTGTGTGTGTGTGTGTGTATGTATGTATGTGTGTGTGTGTGTGTGTGTGTGTGTGTGTGTGTGTGTGTGTGTGTGTGTGTGTGTGTGTGTGTGTGTGTGTGTGGGTGTGGGCGGAGGGCGTCCCGCCCGGAGCCAAAAGTGTGGGTGTGTAGGGGGGGGGGGGGTAGTTGGTATCCAGGATAAAATAATTCTGGGGTTGTGTTGGTTGGGTTGTGTCAGCAGAGACTGATTGGCGGTTCGCTCGTTGCCTCAGGGTGGTGGAGACGCTGAACGGCAAGCAGCAGGTGATGCGCCTGCTCACGCACGAGGACCCCAACGTACGCTACAGCGCCCTGCTCGCCGTACAGAAGCTCATGGTACACAACTGGGAGTATCTCGGTCAGTCACGCGGCCGCTACAGCCCCCCCCCCCGCGCAGTTCAGGGTGGTCGTGCGTGCGTGTTTCAGGAAAGCAGATAGCCGAAGACAAAGAGCCGTAGTTCGCATTTTTCCCCTCACATTGTCGTCAGCTGTTCTAGCTGCCATAGCGACGGAGGTCTAATTAATTAATTGTGATCAAGCTTGTCCTTCCGTGGTCCGTACATTCCCATATGCTCGTCCCTGCGCCGTGCGTGTGTGTCAACGCGAAAGTAAACCGCAGTCAGACGGTTCGTTTTCAATTTTCAATGTCATTTCGATTTGCCTCAAATTTGTACCCGGTTGTCGGCAGAGGCGTCTTCTAGCCGCCGCTTTTCGTCGTGTTGCGTGGGTGCGCTATTGATTTTTTCCTTCCAGCTGCGTCGCTGTGGCCGAACGGCCCCGCTTCTCGCCATAAGTGCGAGCTAGCTAGTAGAAGAAGCTGAGAAAAATGCAACAAAGCAACACGGCGACGCTGCAAAGGTACTTCAACCTGAGCGCCGAGGAGGCGGTGCCGCACCTCCTCGACCATGACATTGGTTCGTCGCGTTTAGTGAAGCTGGCGAAATTCTGGCAGGTTTTTTTGCGTAATCGGTTTTTGACAATTTGTCGAAAATTGTAGGAGTACGCCAGTCGCCGATCGACATTCGGCACACGATGGCCGTCTTCGACCCCGCGCTGGACGAGAGCTCTCTGCGGTTCGACTATCGTTCCACCGACCTGATCGAAATCGTCAACCCCGGCTCCAACTGGACCGTGCGCGTAGCCGACGGCCCTGGGGAGGGATCCAGTGAGTTTTCACCCGCCCTACTCTGCAGTACTGATGATAGCTCCTTTCTTCCCGTTTTAGCGTTCTCGGCGTCGCACCTGCCGTCCCCAGGCAAGTACCGTCTGGCGCAGTTCCACTGCCATTGGGGCTCGAATCCCTGGAACGGCTCCGAGCACCTGGTGCTGGGCCGGGGCTACGCGGCCGAGTTGCACTTCGTCCACTACAACCAGAAGTACGGCACCGTCGACAACGCCATGAAGCACGAGGATGGCCTTGCTGTCGTCGCCGTCTTTCTCGATGTCCGTCTGCCGACACCCAACCCCCCCCCCTAGTTGGGGAGGGACCATTCGTCGAGCTTCCAGGAATCTCCAATGGCCAACGACAACCCGCACTTGGTCCGCCTGCTGAAGTGCATGCCCAAGTTGCGACAGAAGGGCGAACGGCTGCCCTTCCCGCGCGATTTCGACGCGGCGCAGCTGCTGCCCGGTGCGCGAATCGAATGGTTTTTGCGCTCGCGATGGTGAGGGGCGGCGCATTGCAGCCAACAAAGCGTTCTGGACCTACTCGGGCTCGCTGACGACGCCGCCCTACTCGGAGTGCGTCATCTGGACCATCCTCAAGGATCCCATTCCCATCTCCTTCGGACAGGCCAGTTCCGCGGCTGCGTATGTCCGCGTGGTAGAGAATCGGCCGACTGCGCGCACAGTCTCGGGTTTGGTTCCTGTCGGTTTCGCTAAAACGACCATTTCCCTATCAATGGATTCCCCCGTGCAGTCGCTGCCCCAGAATAAATGGCGTTCTTCCGAATATCTATCTTTAGCTAATCATGTGGCTCTAGACAGAACGGCGTCATGGAGATGGGTACCTATCATTGGCGGATCCAGTGGAGGGGAATGGACCCAATGGACCCATTCCCCTTTCCGAAATCTGAAAACTATGGTGGAAAGCGGAAAAGGAGGGCAAGTTGGTGGGGGAAGAAACGTGCTTAGCGGATCTACAGCTTGTAGGTGGTCGAAAATCTCAAAATTTTTGCATGCGGCTCCGTGTTACTTGTAAATATTGTCAAAATGGATCGATTGTGCGCCAAACTATCGCCAAAATGGGCTCAGCACCCCTAAATCTTAACAGGGTCGTCCTTTTTCATTTTCTTTCCCCCAAAACAAATTTCTCGCTCCGTCACTGGTGTGTCACGTCACTGTCACATTGACGGCCTCCTAGCGTTACCTCTAATCTAATCCAACAACAACAACAACATCGGCAGCTGCGGTGGGTTTGCCTGGGGGTGGGCTGAGAGGAGTATGCGGTGGTTGTTCAGCTGCAAGAGATGCGCAACGTCGTGCCGTCGAATGTGCGTCGCGAGCAGAAGATCAAGACGCACGTCGTGCGCTCCTCCTTCGAGCTGGGCGGTCGCGTCTTCCGCCAGAAGACCTGGGAGGGATAGTACCCCCACCCCCCCCCCCCCCCGACAATGCCCCCCTGACCCCCACGTCTGTGACACTAACCCTCATCGTCCGCCATAATCCCTTCAAGACCGGAGTGAGCCTTTCAACCGTGTCAAGTGCTAGTAAGCGGCGTCCGGTAAATACTCATCGCTCTAGTGCTATGAATGCACGCAGTCAATCTGAAATCATGCAAACGTTATCAACGGTAGTTGTTCCGAGAGGCCATCAGCGATGGTAGGTATTTTGGTCCGATCTGCTTGCTATGTCCAATATTTGCTTCGGGCGGCGTAGACCGCTCAGTGGTGGTGATATTGTGTCGGTGATGTCAATTGTGGAATGTCCCGGCTTTTCGTGTTGGAAATCCGAGGAAAGAGAGCACAAATTCTGTGCTGATGCTACCTTTCTTTTAGTTTTCTGGCTGCAACGCCTACCTGAGGACGTTTTCACTGAAACTTCGTGCTGGGCGCTGCGAGTATCTCATTTGGACCAAACTTGAATAGAATGCTACTCAAGAACGGTTTAGGCCTTCGACACGCGAGATCGACAATTTCGAACTGTATACTTTTCGATATGATGTCCATCCTTGAGCCTGGATATCTTCCATTCCCAAATTGAAACATTTGAGCGTTTCATGAGGGATCGCCGCGATTTCGGCTCAATAATTTTTCTTCAGTTAACGTTCAGGGCATAAACAGTATGGAACTGAACGGGAAGTGGATCAGGCTGTGCCCCTGTTGCTCCAGGACGATGTAGTGAAATGCAGTGGGTATACTGACATGGCACTGTGTAGCGGAATGTGGTATCTTTTTCTTCGTAATCAAATTAATTGCCGTCTGCCGATCCATGGCCAAAATGCTGGCATAGCGACTGTCGCCCTGTGTGCGCGTCCCCTGCGTACCGCCACTGCCGCCCACATAGGCGCTGCACTGCTTCACAGCTGCCATCCAATCAAACGAATGTCACACCTCTCGGAAAGCGCCGACGCCTACCCCAAAAAGTGAAAGAATAGATTCTGGAAGTTTGGATGTCGCGCGGTGGATCCTCTCATACAATAGCAACGGAGTGACGGAGTGAATCAGTCCCAGGATGCCTTCGGTAGTGACAGTGACTCTGCTGGCGGTCGTGAGCTGTACGAGAGCGACTCGCGCCGACCGCTGGATTGATCCCGAAACCGTCTGCCTTTCCGGCAACAACGACCGCACGATTATCAACGAGACGGTACTTGTCGTATCTGCGCTGTGTATCTCCCAATAGGACTGATGGGAAATTGGCTGACGCATCTGAGGTGACGCTGGAGCTGTGCAAAGCGGAGTGCGTGGCGGAGACGACGTTTGAGTGCCGCTCCATCGAGTACTCGACCATGACGGACAGCGACGTCAACTTCAAGTGCAACCTATCGAAGGCCAGCAGTGTGACGACGCCCGTCGCCGATCCCTGCGGCGGCTCCGCCGAGGCCATTCACATCGTCTACGCAGAGCTGACCAATGATAGTGCGCATCGTGTAACGCAATCGCACAAAAATGGCGCTTGTCGGCGCACTGCAGCGTCGTGGACGACTCAGTGGAGCGAACCGGTCAGCGGCTGCCTCGACGAAGTGCTCGCCTTCCAAGAGCCCGCCGCCATCCTGCCCACCATCGGCGAGTGTCGCGCCAACTGCTCGGAGGACGTCGACTGCGAGTCCTTCGTCTTTGTGCTGGGCGTCTGGAAGGCCGTGTCGTCCTTCTGCTTCCGCTTCCCCTTGAAGAGGACCGACGTTCCGATCGGCACCTACACCGCGCCCTGCATCCACCACGGCTTCCGGGCCATCTACTCCGAGAAAGGTGAGGTGCGCTTCGCCAAAACGCCGCTGCGACGTGGGCTCTCGTGTAGTGCCTCCGACTACGACTACGATGACGACTACGACGACTTGTCAGCCGCAGCAGAGCGAGTGGTCCGACTGCAGCGCGCCCTGCAACGGCGGCTTCTCAAACCGCACCAACGTCCAGCCAGGACCGATGGGCGGCTGCCTCACGCTGTTCGAGCACAAGGCCTGCAACGTGCAGCTTTGCCAAGGCAGGAGGGCTTCTTCGCCACGCAGGCCCGCCTGTTCTCGCGGGAGCCGATCGATGGTCGACTCTAGAGTACGAGGACACGGGGAGCGCGTTGTGCGCCGATGTCGGTGGCGTGTACGTCTTCTCGCACTGCTATTTCGTGGTGAACGTCACGAGATGGGCGGAGGGCTTCACCGCCTGCCGAGCCGCCTACTTCGGCGGCCGCGGCGCGACGGCCGCCTACGCGCGCGTCTACGACACGAGCAGCGCCATGCAGAGCGCGCTCGCCCACCTCATGGACAAGGCGGACAGCTGGCGCGTGTCTCTTTAAGACGGGAACCTCTAGCACACCATTTCAGTACCCCAACACGCCTGTCAATCTGGCCATCAAGCGCGGTACGACGGACAACGCATTCTACTGGATGAAAAGCGAAGTGAACGCAACGCTGCCCGTGCTGCGCGACGTCCACGTTCCCCTCGAGAGTCCCAGCAAACGGTGTCTCAAGGCGACGCTGCGCACGGTGACGCAACAGCTGGAGGTGGAGCCCTTCGAAGCGACCGACTGCGCGGACGCGACGACGACGAAGGCGCTTTGCATGATCAGTGAGTTCGTCGTTGACCGCTTGCCTTGCCCCAACAAGCCGCGACGAGGCGACGTTCGCGCGCAGTCTTCCCGCACTACAAGGCGAAGCTGATTCCTTCGCTCCAGAACCATTGGACGCTTCCGCTTCGGCCGTTGAAGGAGCTTTCGCCGCTGCTGGCGGCCGACGACCCACGCGCTTGCGTCGAGCACTGCATGGAAACAGACGGCTGCGTCGGCTTTAACCTTGGCTTAGGCTACTGCCAACCGCTGCTCGTACGCGCGACACGCACCGCCACGTCTCCGACAGCGCGGCCTCGCTGTCCGTTCAGGCGACTCCCTTGATGCCAGCAACCGTGTTCCATGCAAACGCTAGCGAGACCACGTTCGGGGCACCCGCAGGCCTCAGAGTCTACCTACCCATACGGCGGGAAGACTTGAAGTTGAACACGTACGTTCGCTACCACGGGCCCCAGTAAGACAGCTCCGTTACAGCTTCTAGGCGACCGCCACTGATATTTGCGTGTTCGACACACCTCCCTTCCGCATTGGGGTCGTGCGCAAGCAAAACGAAACAAACTGCGTACATGGGAATGAACGATGGGCGTGTAGCGCGGAATCACCGATCACGGGCGGGAGCAACCGAACGGGCGGCAGAGGGGGGGGGGGGGGGGGGGGGGGGAGAAAGGGGGGTGCGTCGCCATTTCCGGATATGATGACTTATTTCTAAAATTATAAAAATTAAACTTATACTTTTATATATAACACTAAAACTAAAAACACCAATTTTTAATGCTGAAAAACTATGGGGGGCCCCCAAAGCCCCCCACCACCCCCCAGTTAAGGTATGGGGGAGCTGCGTCGCCATTTCCGGATATGATGCTGTCCATATACCGTACCGCTGAACTCTCTGCATATTCAATGTACTGTACTGCTCAACTGTGTTCACATACAATGTACTGCGCAACTGAACTACACTATGTGCACTTACAATGTACTGTGTCTGAACAACTGGTGCGCCGACTTCAGTCGCTTTCGCGTTCGAGTTACTTCGGTTCGGTAGATTCGAACAGAGCGTGACCTTTCACAGCTGCTTCGACAGCCGCACTAATCACCAGCTATCGAACACCGCCTTGACGCCAGCAATCATGTCGCGCTCACATTCATTTGTAGTGACAAACGACTGACCGCCAAACGTAGTGAATCCAAAATTTTTAATACAGTAGATTGTTACCACTTTACGTTTCTAAATTTGGGGAATGGACGCTACACTGCTTGTGGTGTGGTTGTGGTTTCACTTCTTTGCCGCATCACGTCATCAGTGGAGCGGAGAGGCAGGCGTACATTTTGTACTTGTGTTGTCTCGTTCGTGCGTGGTCGAACGAACTGTAAACAAAACCAAAGCAGAGTTTTCATTTCAACCGAGCCGTGGTCCGTGGTAGTTCGCTTTCGGAAGAGGCTGTGTTCTCTCTCGTGCCAGTATGGAGTCGTTCAACTTTAAAAAGATGGCGTCCGACGCGACCTCGATGTTCAACCGTGCCGTCCAGGTGTGCTGCTGCCTGTCTGTCTGTCTGTCGACGCGCCGGCAGGAGGAGAGCGCCCGTGGCTTGCAGCTAACGGAGGAAAAGCTGGGCAAAGCGGAGAGGACGGAACTGGATGCGCACTTTGAGAGCCTTCTCCACCGAGCCGACAAAACCGAGGAGCACACCAAGAAGCTGCTGGCCGCCATGGAGTCCCTACTACAGCCCAATCCCAGTTCGTTGTGTCTTTACTCACTTATTGTGCTACTACGCACCAATGGACAGTCATTCCTCACATTGCGTATCTTCCTTGTGTCCATAGGTGCCCACGGAAATTGGGCCAGGGGAGGGGTAAATCGCCAAATATTTCGAAGGCAGGGGGTGGGTAAATCGAGATTTTCGGGATGGAGTTTTATACGTCGAAATTGCACCAAAAATGGCACTTATTCGCCTAAAAATGGACCCAAAACGGTTCAAAACGTGATCTAAACGCCATTTATATGTACCTTCAAGCTGCAAAGTACAAAAAGACAGCGCCGCAGGCACACTTTTTGCCATTTTTGCACGACAAATTGGCTTGTAGTTCCGGAAAATGAAAGCCAGGGGAGGGGTCGACCCGAAAGTCTTTCGGGATAGGGTCTTCAAGGGGAGGGGTATACCACCCCTATACCCCACCCATGGGCACCTATGCTTGTGTCCTATCATTCACTCCGCACTGCTGACAAATGTTGTGCCGCAGCGGAACGCGACACCTTTGTGACGGAATGACTGCTGAATTTGCCATTGTGAAGTCCGCGCTGCTTTTATGGCTGCGTGTATGTGTAGACAGGCTTCGAATTCGATGTGGTGCGCGCGCCGCTTGCTTCCCACCCATCCCATTCATTGCCTCACTTTCGGTCGTATCGATGCCTCTGGCCACACGTCTCACTTTGCGCGTGTCGATGGGCCCCTTCTCGGTGGCCCTAAGCGGGGGCCCTCGTCTTCTTCTTTTGGCCGCCGCCGCCACCGCCGCTGCTGCTGCTGCTGCTGTCGCCTTGAAAAATCGAACCTCGTCCGTCGGCGCCGCCGCTTCGCCGCCGGCCGCGCGCGCGCTGCGCTGCCGCTGCCGTTCATGGCCCGCGGCCCTCCGAGAAACCAATAACGCGCCGACCGGGCCGGGGCATGGATAATTCCAGGGGGTGAGCTGTCCCCTCCCGTCCAGCCGGCTGGCGCCCAGGTCGGGTCGCGCTCGCTACTCTCCTCAGCCATTCATTCGCGACCACAAAAAGTGCCACGAAGCACTCCCACCCGCTGGGCGGCCCAATGACAATGAACGACGACGACAGCAACATGCATGTGCACGAACCGTACCGTACTACTACTACTACGAGAGGCACAAGCACAACACAGTGTATTCATAATAGCATGACACAATCAGGCATCAGACGCCTTTGTGTTCAGCGATGCGCATGGAGGAGCTGTTCTACGAGAAGCTGGAGCTGCGCAAGGAGGGCCAGCGCATGAACAACTTCGAGTACCTGGGCCAGGCGATGAACGAGGCCGCCAACGAGTTCGGCACCGGCACGCCCTATGGTCTGTCTGCTGTCGTCAGTCGTCTGCCGTCTGCAGCCCAGCCGAGCGCCCCTTGCGTGTCTGCAGGCAGCGCGCTGCAGAAGGTGGCCGCCACAGAGTACAAGCTGGGCAACGCCGAACGCGACTTCTTCAACTCGACCGTCGCCGGCGTGCTCACGCCCATCAAGCGCTTCCTCGAGGGAGACATGCGCACCATCGCCGTGCGTGTCGCACCCCTCCCCCCCCCCCCCGTCCTCGACTTTGGACTGATCGCTCAAGGGGACGAGTGTTTAGAAGGAGAGAAGGATGCTGCAGAATAAGCGACTCGACCTGGACGCCTGCAAGAGCCGCCTTCGCAAGGCCAAATCTCTCGAGTCACAGGCGAACGTGAGCCCCCCCCCCCTTCCGATTTTTCGTTCGCCCGAGTTTGAGTGCAATCACTCTCGACACAGGCGAAGCAGGGCAGCGGCCAGCTTACTGTAGAACAGGTACCATAGCCGTGCGTGCGCCTCTTGTCCGCGTGTCGCGGTCGGTTCATGTACTTGCGTGCGTGGTTGTCTTCTTGCCCATCTCCTGTCGCATGCGCTGGGCGCAACAGTCGTCACCATTAGCATTATTAGCACAGTTGATTGCGCAGTGTACACCGCGTATCCGTTGGTCGCGTTGCAGGCGGAGGCGGACCTGCGCGTCGCGCAGTCCGAGTTCGACAAGCAGGCGGAGATCCTCAAGTTGCTGCTCGAGGGCATCCAAACGGCGCACGTGAGTCATCCTCTGAGTGGGCGTCGATGGAGCGAGCGGCGAGCCGCCTTGCAGAACAACCACTCGAAGTGCATCCGCGACTTCGTCGAGGCGCAGATGACCTTCTTCGCGCAGGCGCACCAGGCCATGGGCGAGCTCCACCGCGAACTCTCGGGGTCAGTCTTTCGACTTTTCCCACTGATAAGGACATTGGTAGAGTCATTTGCACGTGCGTGTGTGTGTCTGGGTCGGTCGCGAGTGACGTGGTGACACACGCCTTTGTGTGAGCTGCGCGCGTGGCTGCGTGTCCCTCCCTTCTGCACGTGGCTAGTGGCAAGGCAAGCCAGCGACCGTTTCTTCGCTTGAACGGCTATGGTGGTTGTCTTGTGCGTGCCTGCGTCCGTTCGTGAGTGGCGTGTACTCGTCGCTGCTGTTTCAGCGACGCGGCGGGCGGCCTGAACTTGTACGGGGGAGGGTTGGCCGCGGCGGACGCGTCGAGCGTCGACAGCGGCATCGCACCCACGGGCGGTCAAGGCTGAGCGATCCTACCGCGCTTCCCCCCTCCCCCACAGCCACCACTTCTGAGATGCAATGCAAGACGCAGCAGCAGAATACGGTGTTCTATCTCTCTCTCTCACTCTCTCTTTCGCCCTGGTTCTTATTATCTCTGTGGTTCGGTTCTGTTCGCTGGTTTTCACTCTTGGCTGAGCAGTAGCTACTAGCTAGTGCCCGTGACGCCACCGCCTGTGTGATCGTCGTCGTCGTCGTCGTTGGCCGCGTGACTGACTCTCCTGTGTTGGATTGACTCGTTGGAATTCGATGTGCGCCGTCGCCGTGCCTACCCCCTTCATTCCCTCGCCCCCCCCCCCTGCCTTGGGACAGTGTTGCTAATGAAAAATGCCTACACCCTACTATCATCCACGTGTAACGGCCGCGCTACGAGCGCACGCAACACAGCAGCAGCGTATGTTCGGCAATGGCTGGCTGTCATACCTGTAACGGGAAATTGGACTTGGGTTGCGGGGGGGGGGTAAACTGGAGAAGGTGGGCCTGGGAGGAAAAATGGGTACTTTTGGTCAAAACACGCTGTAAGTAGCCTTTTGGTCGATTTTTGCTTAAAAACTGTACCAGACATTGTTTTCGAGTTAAGCAGGTAGGAGAAAGTTCCCAAAAATTCAGGGGGGGGGGATGGTGGAGGTTTGCACAAGCCTGGGGGAGGGTGGGGTAGGGTAATAAAACCCACCCAGTTACAGGTATCTGGCGGTCTGCTAGTCCTTGTACTATACCCACTCTGGCTGGAGAGGGCATATCTGTGGTTTTGTTGATTCGCTATATTTAACACCACTTCCTAATATCTGTAACTGTGCCCCCTCCGTCAAAATTCACCCCCCCCTCACTCAACATTTTTCAACCTCTGAGCTTCTATGAACGGTGCGTTTTTTTATTGTTTTCTTTTTGTACAAAAGAGCACCAAAATAACGCCATTTAAAGCTGGAAGAGCCATTTGCCAGTACCCCCCCCCCCCAAGCCACCAAGCCAATGGTGGTTATGATGGAAATGGAACCCTATGATAGGCGAGGGCTTCCAGGGCGCCTGAGTTGCGGCTGCGAGAGGACGCGAGCGGCGCACGGCGGTCGCGGGCGCTGTTCGACTACGAGGCGATCAGCGCAGATGAGATCTCCGTCAAGCGTGGAGAGGTACGTTCAGTGCAATTCCCCCCCCCCTACTGCCTACCCGACCCCCTTCAGTAGCGCACAATTTCCATTGTCCTTGTATTGTGTGTGTATAGAGCATTGAAGACGATGTTAAAGCGGATACTGTAGTACATGTGCATATCGAGTGGCTCGGAGTACATGTAAGAGTGGCTCGGACAAGCCGAGACGCAAATTACGCAAATCCGAGTTTAGCGCCCGCACCAAGCTAATTGTACACCGGAGACAACTATTGATTCAGGTCGTCTTGATCCTTTCTGAAGAAGCCACGCCAGCCGACACCGAGTTTGTACTGGCCGAAGCGGGCGGCGGGAGGCGCGGCCGACTGCCGCTCTCCTACCTCGAGATGCTGGACTGACACCCGTCCCTGGGCAAAACACGCATACCACACGACGCTGTGCCAATCGTAGAACCGCACACATGTCAAGGGCATGTTCTTCTTTGTGGCTACGCTGCTTTCACCGTTGTTGCGAAACCCGTCTCCATTTCTGGTACAAGTGTGCTAAACATTGATTGTGCTGTTGCGTTCGCAAAGGTACACTGTATCGTGTGTTGGCGGAACACAGTTCTGATTTGGGTTTGGGATAGCATGACGAAGACGGACTCAATAATCCTGGCTGTAGAATGCCGAAAGGATCGCAGCACCGTCGTGGGCGTGCGCGTGTATGTGTGTATGGCGTTGGCCCGGTGCTGTGGACGAGCTCGGAGTGTCAAACTCCACGCGTGCGTTGTCCGCAAACAAGCAAGTCCATAGCGCTTTTGCAACAGGCGCGTCGAAAACTGGTCGCGCGCGCGTGGTGGCCGTCAGACAAAGAGGAGGCGTTGTCGTGTCTTGTCAGGCGCTGTCTTTGATGCGCGGCGCTCTGGAGAAATGTCACCTGCCGGCGGACGTCCTCTCCAAAATTCAGCTCGTTCTCAGCCCTGTCGGCACCCAGACGGCGAGCTGCAGACGCCGCCGTCGAGTCGACACGAGGCGACAGCCAGTGACACCCGCTCTCGGACAGCTGTCGTCATGCCGGGCGATCGCGGTCGCTTTGTCGAACTCCGCCTGCCGTAAATTCGACTCTTTGTCTCGCCGCCACTGAGGCGTGTGGTGTTGCCTGGCAAGTCAATCTCGACGCCTGATTGGTTGGCAGCTGAAATGCCGTCTGATGACTAGTCGGTGTCGGACTACCGACCGAGTGAAAGCGACTGCTTTACCATGCCGACGACAATCGCCACGCCCCCACCGTACTGCTCTGCGCCGGTCTTAGTCAACGCGAGCGAGCCCTCAAATTAACTGAGTCACGAGCACGGTTCACGGCCACCCGTCGCTCAGTATTGCGGCCGTTCAATCGATTCGATTGAATCCATTCCATTGTTGTTATCCTTGCGACAATTGGCCGTCGGTTCCGTCTGAGGTGTCGACAATGGAGCGGCCTCTCTCAATGGTCTCACGCCGGGAACGCGCGGATACGAGGTCGCGTGAGCTGACGGCAATTTGGCGCAACTCGAGGTGAAAAGCGCCGTCCTCGTTCCCCGAACCGCCGACGCCGTTCCCCTCTCCTGCTATAGGCGCTATCGGCGGAGGCGGAACTCGCGCCCGTTTCCGCGTCTTAGGCGGCGGCGTGAAGCGGCGTCGCGGCTATTACGCGCGATAGAATGACAGGCGACAGGATGTCTGCGCTGCTAATAGTCGCGACGCGACGCTCGCTAGCTTCCTGCGTTGCCGCTGCAGCGACAGCGCACGCACACACACACACCCACACCCACCCGCCCGACTTCCTTTGCGAGTTTCGATGAGCAAAGAGTGTGAGGTCCGCGTCCTTTGTCCAGCGCGACTTGCTTGAATAGCCGCTCTTGACTCAGTGTTTTGCTTGCAGCTTAGTCAGAGAGCTGCGGCGACCCCCGCTTGTGTATCACTTCTTCACGCCCCTGAGCCACGCTGCTGTTTGCTGTCCTGCTTCAGTTTCGGCTTTCCGATTCTCCATCCATCTCGACTGTAATCCTACTCTGTTCTGTTGGCGGACTCGGAGAAGTGACTCTTCAGACTTACTTTAAGCGCTGGATTCGCGCAAAACTGAGCGCCCGATGTAAATGAGGCGCGTTTTGGCGTGTCTTCCACTAATCTGCGCTTCTATTCATGCTTCCGCCCCGTTCGTGACGCTCCAAACGACCGCCGGCTCGCGTCGCCAATCGAATCCGTTTAGTGGCCAAATTTCTTTAGGCGGCGGTTCGTTACCGCGGCGGTTGTCCCTGCGTCGCGCGTCCTGGCGCTTGCGGCCAGAACGCGGCGACGACATGAGACGCGATTTCTCTTCCTACATACGTTCCTCCCGCTCCGCGCATGTGTTGTTGCGTAGTTGTGGGTGGGCGCACGTTCCTCCAAGCTTCGACGGCGACCAGCTTAAGCTAACAGTGCGAACAATGCCGTCGCCTCTTGTTTACCACCTCCAAGGCTTGCGGAAAAGCCGAAAAGCTGAGAAAATGGCAGCCACTTCGAAGGCCTTAGTCAGCGCCAAATGGGAATCTGCAGGGGTTGCTTGGCCTTGCCAGACCCTAGCTGCGATGATTGGGGTCCGGCGGTTGGCCTGCCGCCCAGACGCCCTTTCCCAGCGAGCGCCAGCGCCAACGCGCCGACGCGTCGGTGGCTTCAGCAGCGCGCAGCCGCCACCCAACAAAGAGGGCGCCGTCGGGGCTGCGAGAAATACAGTCGTAAAATCGACAAGAGTCGGATCGTTTCGGCTTTATTTGTATATGTTGGTCGGGAGACCACTCGTTTCGCCTGTTGAGAACGAGGAGCGCCCTTGGCCCGGAGGTGGACGACGACTGCCCGGTGCGACGCCTAGAAAAAGTTCAGTACTTGTAGGGGGCGCCGCCGTCTTGTTTGCGCGCGCTAAGATACATTGGGCCGTTGAGAAGACAAAGAGCGCCTGCCATATGCCCGTCGCAGGCTCGTGTCTCGGGAACGGCGCCGTACTCGGGCGGCGGGTCGCTTCGCGTCTTCCACGGCCGTTGCCAGAGCAGCGGCTCTTCGATTACAAGACGCGAGGTTCGGTAGGTCAACGCCACCCCCCCCCCGGGTAAAGTCCCGTTCTAGCAACAGTTCACCCATCTCCTTTTTGGTTGCTAGAACGGGACTCTCATCTTATCTGTTAGATCTATGTTGCTAGAACGGGACGTTGCTAGAAAGGGTCGGAACCCACCCCCCTCCCCCACCCCGCGCCCCAAAGCACCAGCTTGAAACCTGTGGTGGGTTCACAGGAGCGCTCGATTCGAGGCCTTGCCGCTCCACTTCCCTGCGACACATCATCTGTTTGTCGGTCTGCAGGTGGCTTGTCAATAATTGATGAAGTCTGTATACCTAGCCGACCACCGCTTTCTCCAATAGCAAAATCCACTCCACTCATACCGCTTGCACAATTTGTCCTACACCGTAGTCTTCATGCCTATTCCAGTTCCAGTGTCCAACTACCTAGTCTTGTCCAATCAGCCCAACCAAATCAAACGCCGCGCGCTGTGAAATGGGTTCATGCGATGACCAGTGTCCTTGGCGGAACAAAATGGATTCCAGCCAAGCCATTCTTCAATGTCTCTCTCCTTCGCCCTCTTTCATTTTCCACGCGCCGCGTTCCGAGTCCCGTTTTAATCGCGTTACCTCTACGCTCGAGTGGCTTTTCTCTCCCTTTGCCTACTGCTGGCTGCCTCTCTCTCCATCGGGTTCGTTCGGCCAGGGTTGCGCTGCGCAGCGCCCTCCGTCTTCTTCTGTATCGGCCGACTCGGCGACAGTCGGTCGGCGGCCGCGGCCGCCGCTTCCCACGCCGCCCTGCAGCCGCAGCCGACGGCGACGACGACGCTGGCGCGCGCGCGCGTTTATCTCCCGCTGAGATCTCGCAGCTTGAGTCACGATTTTTGCTCGTTTTAACGGTACCGCCGCCTTTGCTCCGGGCCCGCTCGCTGGCGCCCCTTCGATTCCGCTCGATCGCAGCGCAGCGCAGAATTCGGCGTCGCAAGCGCGAAGGTGTGCGGGCGGCGACGTCCGAATCGGAACGAGTTAAGGGTAATTTAAGCCAATTTTCAGCGTCGCGCCAAATCTTGCAAGATTCATAGGAACAACAGGAACGGATGGGCGCGTACGAGGCCGTCTTTTCTCCGCAAGGTTGTCCTCTCGAGGGGCGCAGGCGCAAGCGGGCGGCGCAAGGGTGTATGATTCGAATTGCGTGTGCACGCCGAATATGGCCTTCCTTCCGCGCTGCGGCTGCTACACCCAACAAACCCTTCAATCAGCCGAGTCAGCGCACGCGACTCGTCAGCGTTCATCCCAGGACGTCTTTCTTCCGATGCGTCGACATTCGACGACGTGCTGGTGGTACCGGTCTGGTAGACGGTGGCCGCGATCCCTGCGCGTTGCCCTCGCATCCCGCAGCCAGCCACTGCCACTACTACTCTACTGGGTGGGCATTATCACGCAATCGAGCCCCCCAGCGTCCGACATCTGTCCATCTTTTCCCACTTCCCACGCCGCGAGCATTGTTTTTGCGCCGGCCTAAGACTCTAATAGCGCTTGCGCTTCATTTAATCCGACGCGAGGCGAGAGCCGAGCTCGGCGCCGACGCGCCGACCGGCCAGTTATTGCCGGCGGGAGAGCCGCGAAGTAGGCTGGACGAGGAGCGCGCTCATTCTGCGCGGTCGGCCGCGTCGGCACCATTCGAGACGATTGCTTTCAGTGCTCGGGGCCGTCGGCGACGCGTCTCGAATGGCGGTTGTTAAATGACAAGGCCAACCAGGAGCAAGGCGGCGATGGCGGGCGGCTGCCTGCGCTCGCTCGTCGCTGTTGCCGCCCTCGCGAGCGTCGCGCCCCCAGCCGTCGTCGACGCCAACAAGTTCGAGAGGTTCTTCGTCGAAGCCAAGGCTATCGACATGAAACGGACGTCTTCTCAAACCTAATTGAATTAAGCCAACCAGCCTACCTAAATTGTCTGATCTTTCAACCAACAAATACGCAAAGACAATTGCAACCATGCGCTTGAGACGACGTCCCAGGTCTCGATCCCAAGATTCGGGGATTTCGCATTCCATTGTTGCCGGAATTCGTTGAGAAGCACTTGAATCGTCTCCGACTGCCAACTATTTACGTGACGGCCATTCCACTGAACAAGGAGGACGCGTCGGGCGGCAACGGCGGCAAGGGGCGCGTCATCAAGGTGCACTACCCGGACGAAAGTCCCGAGAGGATCATGATCACTGTCGACGATCTCAAAGAGAAGAGCTGGTGAGTGACGCGCGCACAGCCGGAGCTGAGAGGGCAGCGTGGCAGAGAGAGGCTCTCTCTAGGTACTACGTGTGCGTGGAGTGGACCTCGATGAACCGCTACAACGAGACGACGGGCGCGGACTGCCAGCTCGTCCGGACGCTGGACCGGGCGGGGGCGCCGAGTCGCTACGTGGTGGCTCAGGAAGAGGCGACCATCGCCAGTATCGGCGCCACGCAGCTCTCCTTTCGCATGCCCGTCCTCGTCGACTTCCCTCTCCGACTCACCGTCTTCCTGGACGGCGGCGCGACGCAGACCGCCTCGCTCGACTACTTCGTGAAGCGGCCCTCGACCGTGCTCGCGACCTTCGCCGGCCTCCGAGCCGACGCCGACTACGGACGCGTCTGCGTGCTCGAGCAGCCGCTCGCAGTCGGCTACACGGCCATGGGCCGACTCGTGACGCCCATCGCGAACGAGCACTGCTTCTTCGAGGGACTCAAGACCAAGATGGTCTCCTACGAGGTCGCCGACGCCCGAGCCGCCGTCTCCTCCTACTATACGGACGCGCACGACGACAGGCGCGGCCACGGCGGCCGCGCCGTCCTCCTCCTTCCTCTGCTGCTAGTCAGCGTCTGCGTCCTCTTCTCGCTCTCACCGGCCGACGCGCGCTTCCATTGAGCCAGTCAGTTGGCCCAGCTATCCAGTCCTCTTCACTCGGCGCAAGTGTCAGCAGCGGCCTAAAGGGCCCGCCCAGGTTCCCAGAAGCTCGTGTTGTGATGATCGCCGTCAACGAGTCAGCAACCTCGTCTGGTGACCGCGCGCCGCTTAGTTAGCGCGCCTTCTTCTACCCCACCCACAAACGCGTGTGACGGTCTCATTCTCATTGTGCAGGTCCGACGACTGACAGCTTCTAGGTCTACCGTAGTCCGAGTGTCGCCGAACTGTGTATAGTAATACGTGCTGACGTCCCGTCCCGTGTGACCGAACTGAACTGCCATGGCACGAGCAAAAACGCGCAACGACGCAATCAACATTGTGACCGAACGAAATTATGGCAAGAGCTGAGCTGGCCAATCACGCGCCATTTCAAGCACCACCGAGTTTGGCGGCGAGGGAGACGGATTGTAGCGCGTCCCCTCTTGACGAGTATGGTTAATGAAGTGGCCACAAAGAAGTGCTCGCGACGTAGCGTTGTCGCCATCATAACATTCTTTCACAAAAAACCCCAACTGTTGTGACAATTCACAACGGATCGAGAAACAGAGCAAGGAACAATGATGACAGAGCTGGGCAAATAGGCGGTGCTCACTTGACGAGTGGCTGCAGGTTCATGGAGGCGACGGCGTCCTTGACGCGGGAGACGAAGAGCGGGAAGTCGCTGTCCGTGAACGCCTCGGCGATGAGCGCGCGCAACTCCTCCGGCTGGCCGCGGAACGGCTCCGTCTGCGTCCCCTGCCGTCCCACAAGCGCCTCTCGAGTTCCCGTCGAGCAGACAGACAGCAAGCACCCCACC
Organism: Paralinhomoeus sp. GSCO2_6; assembly: GCA_030248085.1. Lineage (NCBI taxonomy): Eukaryota > Metazoa > Nematoda > Chromadorea > Monhysterida > Linhomoeidae > Paralinhomoeus > Paralinhomoeus sp. GSCO2_6. The sequence continues at coordinate 63,081 of JASAMY010002712.1, forward strand.
TTGTCGGCCGTCTCCGTCGGCGGCGGCCCGAAAAGACTGGGCAGTTGAAAGGCCCTCGTCGAGGGTGGCGGCGGGGTGCCGGGCGCGCTGAGCGACTCCTCGAGCCGGGCCCGCTTGCCGGCGACCGCAGCCGACGAGCGCCACTCTCCCTGACTGCCCGATGTCGTCGTCGTCGTCGTCGTCAGCAGCACCGACGACGAGGCGCGCAGCGGCGCCGGCTGCGACGAGTAGGACGAGCCAAAGGAGCTGCCGGGAAGCACCTGCGAGCGGGTGAATGCGGTGGAGCGAGCGCGCTACGCTGCACTGCAGCACGCGCGAGAACGGACGAGAGAATTGCCGCCAGAAGCGGGTTGCTGCTGCCGGGGCGAGTCGAAAGCCGTCAGGGTGTTGTTGTTGGCCGAGCACTGAGAGAGGGCGTCGTCGTCGTCGTCTTCGCGACCCGGCGTCGACGTGGTGGGGGGTACGTGCGTGACGGCGAGGAAGTGTCGCAGCGTGCCCCAGCAGCAGTCGGTGCAGTTGGCCGCGGCGCTCCGCTGCGCGGTCCGAGCGAAGCGGACGCGGAAGCGCTTGCTCTGCGTGCGCGGCGAGAACAGCGACTGGTACTGAATGAAGATCGACCGCACCGCGCCGCTTCCCACAGCGCGACCTGGCGCCTACTTCCCACCCACTCGAACTTCTGGCACCACAAAGACAGCCGAGAAGCCGCGGTACTTCACCGAAGGAGCCGTCGGCCCCACGCAGCTATGCTCTTCCTGAATATCCAGCGCATTATCTATCCCCGCTACTTTTAGTACTTTTTTATTGAAATCAACATGCGCTTACGATGACGTCGTTATTGCGTCGAATGTAAAAGGACCTCGTCGTCCGCGAAAGGAACAGGACAAGGTCGGACGGCGCCTCACTGACGACCGTCTACACAAAGCTTTGCAAAGCTCGTCAAGAACAGTATTTTAGTCCACAACACAAGCTGCAATGATGAAACTCACTCGAACAGCCTTGGCGTGCTTGTCGTGACAGTCAAAGCATGTGACCTTTTCCAGAAACCATTGCACTGACCATTTCTCCGGCGGCATGAAGTGCGACATCGTTACGTCACACACAAAAAAGAGCGTTTTCAAATTCAACGCAGAATTACGATAAATACCGTAACTTAACTCCTATAATGCAAATTTATATTACAGCACCTAATATTTAAACACCAATATATACAATACAACCTAAATTTGCATATCGACACTGTATATGTACTGTATGTAGTTACTTTAGTCTTACAGTTTAAAAAGTAGCAAGTGCAATTTGGCCGACAATGATTCTGATGCGCCGTTCGTCCACATATTTTTTTCATTTGGATTTGTAGTCCCTCGCGCGTAGAACATACCGCGCGTGTTGTGTGGTTGTGTGTGTGTGTGTGTGTGTGTGTGTGTGTGTGTGTGTGTGTGTGTGTGTGTGTGTGTGTGTGCGTCTGTGTGTGTGCGTGTGTGTCATAGGTGTCAGTGGAATGGCACATTCGGTGTTGTCCTGCACGTCTTGCACATCACATTTTCATTAATTTATTGGTTGCGAAAACAGTCTAATTCAAGGAGGGAACAAATCGGGCACCATCCGAACAAAATACCTGCGGAAGACTGTTTTGTGTGAGGGGCAGGGCGCCTAACGATAACGACTATCCGAACATAGTAGCAAAGCACGAGGACTTCGTAGTCTCTCTATTCTATCCGTTCATTATGGGTTTGACGAAGGGGTTTCACGGCGTGAATCAAATGAGCTCTTTCTGCAGCACCTTCTTTTCTAGGTTGAGTTTTTCAATCTCGAGGTCGAGCTTCTCGTCTTCCTTCTCGAGCACGTGGAACTCCTTGTCCAGCACCTTCATCTGCTTTGCCATTAGCGCGGACGAGTCGCCGCCGTCATCAGCTGTAGCCACAGCCGTCGTCACATCCTCGCCTATAAACCCCAAATTACGGGTCGGCAACTGTGCAATGCACGAGCAAAAAAGAACCCCAACCGCGCAGTTTCCGACAAGCGTCGGGAACAAGGCCGGGAATCAGTTGGCCGACTTCAGCGATATTGTGGAAGTTGGTGGCCTGGTCAAAGGCGGCGGCGGCGCTCTCTTTGAAGAACTTGGTCGCGCCCTCCTGCTGGTCTGTCTCGCAGACGGTCGAGATCTGCGTCGTGCCGCACTCCACCATGCAGTTGCCCATCCTGCGGCGAGGAGACGTCACGCGCTGTCTCCACGTCTGTTTTCTTTGCTTGGCTAATCACTCACTCGCACACGGGTCCCAAAACGGTGCCCATCGCTTCCAGAGCCTTCGCCGGGTTCTCCTTCGCTTTCTTCTCGTCCATAGCAATGATGCCCATGGGGCCACTGCCGCCCGGTCCGCCTCCTCCGGCGGCGGCGGCGATCATTAGCGATGGCAGCATCTTCAAAGCGCACGGCATGGAGCAGGCCTGCATCGATCCCGCTTCTCGGACCGCGTCGAGACACGGCATCGCCGCCTCCATCTCTGCAGGCGCACACCACGAGGCTGCGTGACCGCTCTGTCACCGCAGCGCAGTGGGAGCTCACGCACCCTTGGCGAGCAGGCCGTTACAAAGGCGCTCGAAGAGCGGCATCTTCTTGGGCGCGAAGTCGGCGCAGAGCGAGAGGCAGCCGGTCGCCTTCGACTCGTTGTACATCCTGCGGGGGAGAAGCGCGCGCTACGCAAACGAAGACGCTGCAGTTTTTGACGCTCTACCTGCAGATCTCGTGCAACTTTTCGGGAGTGTAATCCGTGAGGAGGAAGTCGGGCTTGTCGAACGAGCCGACGCCCACCTCTTTTTCCATGGTCTTCTCGAGCCCCGTGCCGCACCGCTTGACGCAGTCTCTGCACCGAGACACGGAGCGCTTGCACTACCATCAAATAACGAATTCCCAAGGAGCTGTGTGGCTACCTACCCGTTTGGTTCGGGTTCAGGCTCGCCCTCTGGAACGGGCTTGCTTGCAGCGACAGCCACAACTGAAACACTTTCATAGGTTACGACTAATCGATACGTTGTCTACGCGTCCAGTTCCACGCCTACCAATTGCGAGGATGACAAACTTCATGTCTGCAAAAGTCGACACACTTTCTCGACGCTAAAAACAAAAGTGGCGAGTCCCGGGAAAAAGTGGCGGCGCGAGAGTGGCAGAGACGACACCGCTCACCCAATAGTGTAAGAGGGCGCAGCGCGCGGCTCTCGTGGCCGTCAAACAAATTATTAGGAACGCACGGTAATCGGAAGCCGAAACTGGTCGACGCGCGCGTTTGCGCGTGTTTGCCGCCTGTCCGCGCACACCCTCTGAGTCAAGCTCGATTGCCATCTGGAGGAAACGGCAGCAGTACGCGCGTTTGAACGCGCTCGCGAACCGATTGCGCGAGCCAGCGACAACAAGACGCCCTCCGAATGCCAGTTCTGATGGCTGCGCAGTGCCAACCTACCCAGCACAACCGATATTACAACGACACCTTACCGGCAACTGCAACACAGTCTAGATAACACGCACACGCACGGCAACGGCAAGCGATTGATCACAGCAGGGTAGAAGCCGGGCATAGCGACCAGGCCAAGTGCAACCGGCGAAACGAATGAAGGGCAACAACAAATTCAAATTACAAATGCATTTTTTTTAAGCGAGTTTGTTGTCTTACATCCTTATTGAAAACGCATGCGAGCAATCGAAATTGGCCGACAATGGTCCCGATGATCCGTTACTGGCCCACCGCACTATTCGTGGGTGTCAGTGAAACGCAACGTTTGGTGTTGTTCTGGACATCTCCCCCATCAGATTAACGCAAAATTTTGGCATTCGTTGCAAAAACTCTCTATTGCAAAGAAGGAACAATTCAAATCGGTCATCATCCACACAAAATTTCTTTCAAAACGCCGTTTAAGGGCGGGTGTACAGCTAACGATAACTATTGCGAACATAAGGCTATGGAGAGCACAAGGTATTCGTACTATCAAGGTATCGTGTGTTTTGCGCGAATCAATTGAGCATTTTCTGCAGCACATTCTTTTCCAAGTTGAGTTTTTCCATCTCGAGGTCGAGCTTCTCGTCTTCCTTCTGAAGCACGTGGAACTTCTTGTCCAGCGCCTTCATCTGCCTCGCCATGAGCTCGGACGAGTCACCGCCGCCGCCAACTGTAGCCACCGCCGTCGTTTCGAGCTCGCCTGCGAGCACATACAATCCCGGTGACGACAATGCATGAGCAAAAAGAATTCCAACCGCGCAGTGTCCGACAAGTGTCGGGAATGAGGCCGGGCATCGTCTGGGCGACTTCGTCGACATTGTTGAACTCGGTAGCCTGGTCAAAGCCGGCGGTTACGCACTCCTTGAAGAACTTGGTCGCGCCCTCCTGCTGAGCGGTCGGGCAGATGGCCGAGATCTGCGTCTTCCCACACTCCACCATGCAGTTGCCCATGCTGCGGCGAGACGCCGCGAGCCGCTTTCAATGTCTGCCATTCGCGCCCGCGCGATCGCTCACTGGCACGCGGGGTCCAAAAGGGCGCCCATCGCCTTTAGAGCCTTTGCAGGGTTCTCCGCGTCCATATCGTCAAGCTTGCTCATGACGTGCGCGAGGCTGGGGCGTCCGCCCGGTCCGCCTCCTTGGCCGCCGGCGGCCTCCATCATCGGCCCGAGCATCTCCAGAGCGCAGGGCACGGAGCACGTCTCCATCGATCCCTCTTCTCTGACCGCGTCGAGGCACGGCATCGCCGCCTCCATCTCTGTAGGCGCCCCAGCGCTCAGTGCGCAGAACGCAGTGGCGGGAGCGCACCCTGGGCGTGCGAGCCGCTGCAAAGGCGCTCGGAGAGCGGCATCTTCTTGGGCGCGAAGTCGACGCAGAGCGAGAGGCAGCCGGTCGCCTTCGACTCGTTGTACATCCTGCGGGGGAGAAGCGCGCGCTACGCTACGTCCGAGGACGATGCGCAAACGCCGCTCGTCAGACGCTACTTGCAGATCTTGTGCAACCTCTCGGGAGTGTACTCCGTGAGGAGGAAGTCGGGCTTGTCGAACGAGCTGACGCCAACCTCGTTGTCCATCTTCTTCTCGAGCGCTATTCGACAGCGCCTGACGCAGCTTCTGCAAGCACCACACTTGCAAATCCAACAACGAATCTTCAAGGAGCTGTGTAGTTTGGTTACCCACCCGCTTCCAGAATCGGGTTCAAGTTCTGGAACCGGCATGCCTGCAGCGGCAGCAGCAACTAAAACACTCCCATAGGGTGCAACTAATCGGCGCATTGTTGCCGAACCGCCTACGCGTTGAGCTCAGCGCGTACCGATTGCGAGGATGACAAACTTCATGGCGACAAAGTCGACACGTTTCCCCGACGCTAAAAAGAAATGTGGCGAGTCCCGATTCCCGAGACAGAATAGCGGCGTTCGAGTGGCAGATACGACTCCGCTACTCCAAAAGCGCAAAGGGGCGGCTGGTGTCAAACGAATTGTTTGGAACTCACGACAATCGTAAGACGAAACTGGTCGGCGCGCTTCTATGTGCGCCTGTCGGCGCAGGCCGTTGAATCAAGCTCCATTGCCACTTGGAGGAAAGGCAGAAAACGCGCTTGAACCGGATTGCGCGAGCCAGCGTCAGCAAGACGCCGAAAACGTTTTCGGAGTAGGTTCTGACGACTACGCAGTGCCAGCCAACCGACCCAGCACAGTCGATATTACAACCACAACATACCCACATCACACTCTAGCTAGATAACACACACACACACGGCATTCGGCAAGCGATTGATCACAGCACGGCAGAAAGGAGCGAAGAACAGAGTAACAGGAGAAGCATCACATCAGTTTCAGATTTTTTTTTTACTTTGTAACTTGTCGCTTTGCAGTCAAAAATGTCTCGCGTCGAGCTCAATCCGCTTCGGGTCCCAGATCTTCGTCGCCTTCGTGCCCCAACAGAAAGTACGTACTCATGACTCCTTTGCCCTGTTGTTGTTGTTGTCGTTGTTGTTGTTGTTGTGGCTGCTACAAGTTCTAAACGAGTGTCACCGCACCTTGACGACGACTTCTCCGCGCGCCTCTGACACGTAGCCGCCGATCTCGCGCGTGAGGAAGCGCTCCATCGCCTCCGTCATGTGCACGTAGTCGGCTGAACAGCGTCTGCATCTGGCGGGAACGATGAGCAGAAGTGCGACACCGAAATATCTACGTTTTCCATGGCTCTCCATCTTGGCGGCCAGAATGACGGTGTCGCCGAAGAGGCAGTAGCGCGGCATGGCCGAGCCCACGACGCCCGCGACGCAGGGACCTGAAGGGCCGGAGCAACGAGCATTGCCTGGCCCACCCACACAATCGGCACCGGTCCCTTGCCCGTGTGCATGCCGATGCGCAGACGGACGACCGTCTCGGGCAGGTGGGGCACGCGGAAGTCGGCGATGGCGCGACGCAGGTCCAAGCCCAGCTCGGCGATCTGAAGAATTCGCTGAGTCACACTGTTTGCGCAACTGTTCTGACAGCTCGGTCGCAGCGCGTCGCAAACACCGCCTATCGTCTCTCTGGGTCCAAAGTACGCCGCGCCAAAGGTTCAGTGAACTGCGACCATGTATGTACGTAGTCAGCGCGTACATGTTTAGCGTGATCCTTCCCATTGCGCCGTGGAACGCCGCTCGATACCAAGTAGCCGTCGCCGATCGTTTCCACCTATCATAACGAAAGCGTCAGTACTGACAATGTACCGTGTCACAGTACCGTATACCTTGTATACGTCGTGTTTCTCCATGATTCCATCAAAGAGTGTGTAGAGCTCGTTGAGAAGAGCGACCACCTGTATAAATGTATATGTGTTTATGTGTATAGGGCGTGTCAAATCAGCTATGGTTCGGCATGCGCTGCCGTATTAGCCGACCTGTAGCGGCGTGCTCTTGGCCGAGAGGTTGGTGAAGCCGACGACATCCGATTGCAGGATGCTCACCTGATCGAAGCTTTCGGGGTCGACGCGTTGGCCCATCTTCAGCTTGTCCGCCACCTGTCTGCGCTAGGCGCGCCAGGGGCGCCAGTCAGTCACCCTCCCAGACATTCGGCAGTGACAGACAGCGACGCGTACTTGGGCAGCAGGCGGTAGAGGAGTATGTCGGACTTCTTCTTCTCCTCGACGAGCTGCTTCATGCGCTCGTTGACCTCCTGCTCGAGCGTGCTCGCGTACTTCTCCATCATGTTGAGTACGTGGTCCATGAGGTTCGTCCGACGGCCCTTCATCATCCCCTTCAGCTGCGTACGGATCGTCTTCATCGGCGGCCGACTCGGCGGACGCTCCTCCCAGCAGTCGCGCATCAGGTGCAGCTGCGTCCCACCACTCTCGTCTGTCCGCGAGTCCAAGCCAACGCTCACGCGCACGCCCACCACACTCATGCTGACGTCCGTGTCGTCGGGCAGCACCACCTGCGGACGGTAGGGCGGCTCCTCGCCCTTGCGCACGCGGTAGATGATGTCTGAAGCCATGTGGGTGCGCCACAAAAGGCGCCCGACTCCAAGAGAAGTCAAGGACCCTCGACGGGCAGGCGAGCGCGGTCGCGCAGCTCCCAGGCTGGGCGGCGCAGCACGATCTCGGACATGATGATGCCGAGCGAGTAGACATCGGCCTGCTGCGTCGACTCGCCGAACGGCACGAGCTCGTCGCTGCGGCGCAACTGCTCGGGCGCCATCCAGATCTGGTCTGCACCAACACACGCATCTATGAACGAATACGGTATTCGTCGAGAGCGAACGAACGAACGCACCGGCCGCCATGACTGGCTGGGCCTTGACGATGGCGCTCGGTCCGTACTCCGAAATTTTCAAATGCCAACGGTCGTCGATCAGACATTTCTTCGACGTCAGCCGCCCGTGACACTTTAGCGGCGAATTGAAGATGTAGTCGAGACCCTAAATATACCCAACCTCGTTCTTCCGTTCTACAGTGTCAAGCTGAGAGCAATGGAAATAACACCAAATGCAAATAACTAATTCAAATTTGAATCTACTGCATACTGTAGTGTCGAAGAGAAAGCAAGCGGTGTTACGCGCCTCGACGAGGTCGTGCATGAGGGTGTACTTGAAGTACCAGTCGAGTCGTATCTGCTCGCTCTCGAAAATGTCGTGGAGTGAGCCGCGAGCGCAGAATTTCCACACGGACACAAAGCAGCCGGCCATGCAGATTCCCAGGAAGTCGTTTAGGTTGTCGTGAGCGATTTGACGCATCTGCCAAAGTGCCAATGCCAGTCACCACGCGGATATACACTGCAAGTACTGTACAGTATAGAAAAGGAAACAAACTGTTCGAATTTCCAGATGGTCGGGCGAGTGCTTGAGAGTGACGAAGGTGGCGTACTTGCGCACGGCTACGAAATCGCCTGGAATGTTCTATTTCCTGTTTCGTGCCACGTTCGCCTTCTGTCGTCCTTGCATGCACCTCTCAGCTTCATGAACTCGAGCCCGTTGGATCGGCTCTCCTCGTTGTCCTTGCGCTTGATCTTGGACGTGGACGAGAGCGAGTGCAGCGAACTGACGCTGCTCCCACGAGACTAAACGCGGCCGACCAATTGCCTCGCTAGAGCGAGTTGTACCGGTTTAAAGAGTCTCAGGAGGCGGCAGGGTCTAGCGCCAGCCGCCGTCGACCTCAGAGTCGAGAGGCACGAGCTCGGTGGTCTTGATGCGCCAGAGCTGGTGCTGCAGACGCGACTCGTCGATCTTCGACCTAAACCCGAACCTTGGCACGTAGATCGAGCACAATTCAGTCAGATCAGAATTCTCGACTTGACGATGAACGCAGCGATGACGCTGATCGCTAGCAGTATGGCGACGCCGGCGCCGATTGACAGCCACATGATGGTCGGGTCTGGAAAAGTCTTTTAATCGAAATGCCTCTTTGTTCGCATATTAATGGAAGGATCTAAGAAAACGGGACACGTGCAGAGTCTTGGTTTCGGTATGTGCGGTACGTAGTCTGTACATTGTGTGAGACGCGTAGGTACGTCAGTTCATTGTTCAGCGAGTAGTGATTGTCTAGCTAGCTAGAGCAGTCACGTTCGCCTCGCCAACCGGTGCAGAATTCGCCGCTCCAGCCGCATTCAGGTCGGCCGAGCGGCCTCTTGCCGCCTCTCACCGCCCACAGTGCGTCCTCGTCCACCTCCACACGGATGTTGCTTTTCTGAAGCACGATCCTACTCGACTGCAATTGCTAGCGGCTGGTCAGTCAGACCAGACTGGACTCGCCGAAGCGCGCACCGCAACTTACTACACGGGGTACTTACACGAATCGAAGAACTGTGGTCGGAGATGGTTCCCATGGTTCTGTATTCGCCAGAGCTCGTGAGACCTCGTATCGCGAAGTTGGGCGTTCGGCCGCACTGACAGTGGATCTTCACCGCGCCAGTCAGTCCTGAGTGGGCACGCCACAATCGGGTGGGCATGCGCAAACACGACGTGCCGAGAAAGCTGCGCACCGTCAAACTCGATGCCGACGGTGTTGTTGACGAGAATGCGGCCGTTGTACGGGTCCTGTCCGTTTCGGATGGTCTTCTGTAGGGCCTTCGCGTACAGGTACACGGCGTCGTAGAGAAACGGCGCGTAGGCGGAGCCCTTCAAAGCGAGTCGTTTCCCTGTCTCCCCTGACCCGCTCGCATGCGCACGCACGTATGGTTTGTCTGCAGCTGCATACTGCACGATCCATGGCGGCTGGCGCATCGCGCTGGCGACGCTGACGCGGAACTCGCGTATCTCGGTGCTGTCTGCGTGATCGAGGTCCACCTGAGCATACAGTACGCAGTCGAAAACTCAGATTCATAGTTTTTTGCCGAATAATTTAACGCACCACAATCGCGTGCTCAAATGCCGCTTTCGCGTCGACGTCGCGGCCGTCTCTCTCCGCCGTGGGTCGGTAGTCTTTCCAAATCTCGCTGCGGTTCATATCCGAAAGGCGAGGGAAATGTGCAGTAAATTTTGACCACCAATCCACGAACCTGAGACGTATGCTGGGAAGATATAGACCATTTCGTCCGTGGCCATGCCTTTGTCGAAAGCGCGCAGCAGAAACCGGCGTTTGTCCGAGACGTCTTCGAGACACACGATGACAACTGAATGAAGCCAAGATTTGGGCTTTCTCTTTTGGTGTACTGTCAGTACAAGTGCTGCTAACCTTTGGATTTATTGCTGACGTGGCCGAGGAAGTGATCGATTTGCTCGTTGGTGACGTTGGGGCCGGTGATCAGCTGGTGGTAGGTGACGGTCGTGACGACGCTGCCGCCGTCCGAAGCCCACGCAGCCATCGTGAAGCTTTCGTGAACGTAGAGACACCTACACAAATACAATGCCACGTATCGGCGACGTCTGAAGGCAAAACTGTATGCACCTTCGGGTCTTCTCGTCGTCCTGTCTCAAGATGGCCACCTCCGTCCAGCCAAAATGGTCGACCAGCTGCTTCAGACAGTTCCCAAAGCTGAACAACGACGTGCGATCGCAGAGCGACAGCGATCTCGAAAAGTTGCCATTTACTATTCTGCGCTTCCAATGACGGTCGACTGCGTCGGGAAAATGTCAAATTCGTTCATTTCCGGTGAGGTGTCCGCCCAACGGATGAGCGGCTTGTTGAACCGATTCGCCATGTGGCCCGCAAAGCGTACGCCTACACGGAACAACGGAACTGTTTGAACGAGCACAATTTGTTAGAGGATCATGCGGAGCATTGTCGAACGCTGCGCAGGTACACACCGATAGCGCAGGGCGGCGCCAAGAACATGCTAACGTTGTGATCGACGACCAGCTTCGTAGTGGCGCCTGCCGCGAGCGCCTCGTTGCACTCCGAGTAGTCGTAGGCGAACCTGTAGTTGGGAGAACGCGAGGGGTATTCAAGGTTTGAAAGTCTGAGTCAGCACGTCAAGTCGACGGTCGGCAGAAGGTTCTCGCTGCGGATCCGCTCGAGCGCCAGCGTCACCGCCGCTGCCGTCGTCTCGTAGGCGAACTCGCGCTCGTACTGGCCGCGAGGCAGCAGCAGACCCAACGTGATCGGTACTCGTTCCTCCGACACCGCGACCCCACTGGCCGTCAGCACAAGAAGAGCCGACAAAATCTTCATGTCGAACATCCTCTGGAATTCACAGACTGAGGAGAGAGAACCCGTGCTGTCCGCCCGTTGCTTGATCAAGCAGAGTGAAGAAAAATCTGACCGATCTCCTGATAATCGGATGCGTTTCGTAGCAACGCAAGCATGAGTGTAGCGGCTTTGTAACACTGTTGCTGATTGGTTGCCAGCAAGGCGAAGGATACACGTCAAGACGGAACGATGCATCGCAGGGGCAACACAGTTCACGTGACGAATACCTAACATGTTTGTCGGTGCACAACGTGGCCGAATCGCAAATTTCACAAGCTGGACTGCACTCTTTGGATTCTTAGGTTACTGCTGATCACGGTCGGTTATCGATTTGCTCCATGCTCCCCTGGTAGGCTAACTCGTCCTCGCTTGGCCGTTCCGAACGGCTGCTGCGCCTGAAACCGAAGCGAAAGTCTCAGTCGGCAGTTCCGCGCGCGCCGCATGTTGACATTTGTATCTGTTGGGGGGACGGTGGCTCGCTTAAATGGCCGTCGGCGCCGCTCCTTTGAGAGGGGCGCGCAGGAAGCTCAACGGCAGACGTCCATTACGTCGACAAATAGGAAGCGCCGCCCGTTCCCCGTCGACCGGCGCCCCATCCTTGCCCTGTTCCTCCATTGATTTAGGAGGAGGATACATCGCCTTCTACCGTACACCATGCGTCTCAGAGCACTTGGTGATGCACTAGCACGACGGGCTCGCGAAGGGGCGTCTACAGTAACACTTCTCGATCAAGTACCTAAATACATCAGTGGAAGGGGTGCGTGCGAGGCAACCGTCTCACCGGAGGTGCTAGCGGCGTCGGCGGCGCAGACGGCGGCGCCGTGGGCGATGAGGTGGAGCTTCAGGTCGAACTTGTGCGCAAAGGACCGACTGCAGTAGGCGCAGTTGTGCGAGCGCGCGCCGACGACAACGCCTTCGGGAGCGCCGTGGGTGCGCTGGTGCGTGTGCAGGTTCGAGGCACGGTTGAACGCCTTGCCGCACTCGCCGCACACGTACGGCTTCACCTACACGTCGAATTGGGCAGTGAGAAGGACCGCTTGCGTCATACACCCACCTATACATGTGCATCGTACATCATCATACGTACACTGGTACATGTAAAGCACACGTACCGTAAAACGTACGAAAGTGCGTACGACGTACACACCCAAAATGAAGTACGAACATATGCTGGCGCACGACTTTCAGAAACGCCATAGACAATTGGCAACGCTACCAAATGTTAGACGCTTTGAATACTCAAAAAACAGTAAATGCAAAAGTGGATCGTTTGGATCGTTTTATAGTCCGTTGTTCTCACTACTTTACATAACGTTTGCAATTCATCCAAATAAGAGCTGCAAATCTTGACGCATGACGCTGTTGGAAACGCAAATTAGCTGCTCCTCGCCAAGCTCATCTTCTTACAGCGTCTTACAAACAAATCGTGCAGGGAATCAACGTGCTGTTGTACACCGCGTAACCAAAAAAGGCGCGACGCTTACGGTGGTGTGCGTGAGTCGGTGCCTCGTGAGGTTGCCGGGCTGGCGAAAGGCGCGGCCGCAGTGCTCGCACTTGAACGGCTTCTCGCCACTGTGGATGCGCTGAAAAGAAAAGGGACTCCGCTAAGCGCCGGCTACCGTACTCGGCTGCTTGGTGCGCGGAGGCGTCATGTGTGCTGCGTTGGTCGGCCCATCGATCTTCGCACCACCCAAATGCAGGCGGCGGAACGGTGACCGCCGCGGCTGGCGGATCTGCAGACGGAGGCGTCGCCATTGAGGCGACGGAGGCGCGATGAAAAATGCATTGTTTTCAGGCGCCGTAACTAAGGCGAATCGGCGCGCGCCGCATTTGCTATTCCATTGACGGACCGCGCACAATGGCGGGCGCCTCGAGAGCGGCCGGGCGGCGCGCTCGCGGCCCCCTCGGCCTCCTCGATTCGAGTGGGATCGACCCGCGTCGGCGCCGGCTGGCGGTCGCACGCCTCCCGTGCGTCGCGGCCACCGTACACCACCTCGCGACGGCCGGCGCAGCTCACCTTGTGCGTGATGAGCGTGTTGCTCCTGCTGAACGCCTTCTCGCACACGTCGCAGCGGTACTTCTTCGAGGGCGGACGCGCCTGCGGACAGCCGCCACCGGCAGTGGAGTGGCGCGCGCGCGACGACGACTGCGCCTGCTGCTGCTGCTGCTGCTGGCGTTGAGCAGCGGCCGAGACGGAGGCGAACGCGACCGCCGGCTCCAGTAGCGCTCGCGCCGGTGACTGCTGCTGCTGCTGCTGTTGCTGGTAGCTGACGTAGGCCAAGAGCGGCGCCCACATCGCGCCGCGCGCCGCCAGAAAGAACGCGCCCAGCTGACTTTGCTGATCCGCGTCGATGACTGGACGAGCAACCGGCTCATCCGGCTTGGCGGAATCTCGCTCCAAAATTGCGTCTATGTTGAACGACATTTCTCGGCGGAGAAGAGCGATTACTTCGCTTAAATAACACACCAGTGGCCAATTATGACAGCTACTAGCCGAAATAGGAAGAAGCACCAAAGCTGGCCGAGCCGACCGTAAAGCGAGCCAATGAGCAGGCGCCGCGGTGGGCGTGGTCAGAGCGGAGGGAAAGCGACAAGCAGATGGACCTTCCTTAGAGTCGGCCCGCGCAACCGTGAAAAGGCACAAAAGGCCGACCAGGGGACGCCTCTGCTGCGCCACCGACACGAGAGGGTGTCGAGCGCGTCGACAGGAGATGCCGCGCCGAGCGTGGAGGAGGCGGCGCTCAGAATTGTGTGGGAGACGCAATCGGTTGGTCGCGCGCGTCCATCGATTCGTGCGTCGTCTGTTGCAAAGGTGACTCGCCCAAAGTCGTTGTTTCGGGTGCGAATTAGTCGCGTGCCGAGGATTAGCGCGTTGTCGTCTCGCCGCCGTCCCTGTGTCGTAGACGCCGCCTTGAAAGGCCGCGTAGGGATGGCGGCGTCAGATGTGCAAGCGCCGTCGACGGCTTCGGCGGCACGCGCGCGCCGGACGGACCGCCGGCGGCGCTCCCGTCGTCGATGGGGTCAAGGACTGGCGGCGCGCGCCATCCCCAGCGCCGTCGTCCCTTGCGCAATCGTGAAGAGCGCTGTTTGACGCCTAATGAGCCATGCGCTGTGCGACGTAGCTCCATTTCGCTACCGTAGCGAGCGGCAACGGCGAAGCGTGCGTGTCTGCGTTTCTCTGGAACGTCGCGGCGTGTATAGGGCGTTGTCGACCGTCGTCTGCAGCGGGCAGGAGGTGCGCGGCGCGGAGCGACGGTTCCTCGCGTGATCGGCGCTCGTGCCATCAAAAATTGATCGCCTAATCATGCGACGACGTCGACGAGCGGCGCAGCTCCTCAATCAGCAAACGTGCAGAGCTGCGGCTCCACCCACCTATCCACCCTGCCAGCCGGCCACCTTTACTGCTGATTAAACGCGCACCAAGCCTCGCCTCGCGTTTCAAACAGTCCCTACGCTAATTGACCCGTCCGAGTGGGGATCCGTCCGCGCACAGGGAAAGCTTCGCAAAAATCTATTCGTCCTGCACAGCGACATGGAAAGCTAACTGACAATTGAGTCATGCAAAGGACAGACAGCGCCACCACTTGACTGGAGTGCGCGTCAGAGTTGCCGACAGTCGGCTTCGAATAGGGTCTCGAGAGCGACGCGCGCGTCCTCGCTGAGCGACTTCAGCTCCTGGAAGTTGTAAATAAGCGCCCAGTCGGCGGCGCGAGGTCTCCAGAGCTTGAGCAGGCGCTTCTTCTCCCGTCCCTTCGCCAGGTTGACGCCACCGAGCGCGCGTCGTAGCAGCGCCCAGGGACAGAGAGGCGTCTCGACCGTGGAGCCGCGCCACTGGAAGTCCAGGAACTCCATCAACACCTCCACCACTTCCAAGAATTTCTCGACGACCGCCCGGTAGTCGTCTTGTTGCTCCTCGGCGTCTCTCAGCTGAGCGAACAATTGTATCGATACTCAACCATAGTGCATAGTGCAAAATTCGCGAAGGAACACCTGCTGATCGGCCCACTCGAGCCAAAAGACGTCGCACTTCATGATCGGACTTTTCTCGTCGGAAGGGTGTTGCTGAAGCGTTGATCCGCAATAACTACGCAACGCACCGAAATCCCTGCATCAGCATTACATGCGCTAACACCGCCTTGGCGACGTCTGGAAACTTGGCCTTCAGCAGGAAGTACACTTCGGGAACGAACTGCGGTCGAGTTTGGACGTAGCTAGATAGTCAAACTTTTAATTTCAGCTCTGATAAATTGAAGCGTCTGCGCACATGCGGTACACGGACCGGGTGACGACGTCCACGAATTCGTCGTGCTTCGCGTCGACGGCGTCGGCGTAGAGGTCTCTGAGCGCGCAGAGAAAGTTGAGCGCGTCGCGGTCGGTCAGCGCGTCGAGCGCGCGAGTCAGCAGCGCCAGCGCATGAGCAAGCGGTCGGGAAGCCGCAGAACGTTTCGAATTAGAATTTTTCGGACGAATTTCGAGTGCTCATTTTGAACTTTGCGTGGCCGTTAGCTCGAAGCAAGGGCAGCGCATGGCCTAGCGGTAGAGAACGGTCGGATTCTTGCGCGCACGGTTGTGGGTTCCATTCTGGATGGACCGACTAACGAGGATTTCCTTGTCAATGGATTTTGTCGTGCTGCTACTACCCTATATTGCAGAGGGCGTTCTTCCAAATGTCTTTAGCAGCCCTCGTGGCTAGTGCCTCTAGGCTCTAGAGTCTAGACCGAAAGGCGTCATGGATATATGGGCCATTGACGGCCTCCTAGGGTAGCCCTGAATCGAACAACAACAACAACAACATAGCTCGACGCGAACCAGGGGCAGGATAGCGCTTCCCGACCGCTTGCCGTGTCGGCGAGGCCTTTGATTCGCTCGCGAAGGGCCTCTTCCTCGTCGGCGACCCGTTCCTGCTCGTCGTCGTCGTCGTCGTCGTCGAGGACGCGCTGCTGCAGCTGGACGAGCTGCTGCTTGGACGCGTTGTACTTCAAGTAGCAGAAGTAGCCCTCGTACCCTTGCAGCAGACTCTCCGCCTACGCGACAACACGGGGCGACCATACACTACGCGATGACTACGCGGTGTGATCGCGCACCTGCGTGTCGTGCGCGGTGTGGCGTTGGGCGAAGGCGGAGCGCGCCTCTAGGAGGCGTTCGGCGAACGGGTAGGTTTGCGGCTGGGCGCAGAAGACGATCAGGAGGTCGAGACAGAAGAAGAGCCGACGAGCGGAGTCGAGCTCGCTCGAGCGACTGAACAGCTCGAGCAGGGACGCGCAGCGTTCCTCCAGCTCCACGCCCTCCTGGCGCAGCAGGCACTCCAGCGCCGTCTGCCAGCACAACCACGCACCCCCTCACTCGCCCACTCAGCCATCAGAAAATGCGCAAGAGAGGGACGCCGCGCACCTTCCACACCATGGGCATGTGCAGACAGAGCGTCTGCCTCTGCGCCTGGCCCCGTCGGAAGAACCGCTCGTTGATCTTCATCGGCTCCGTCCACACGTACAGGTCGCCTGGAAACGGAAGTCGACGGCAGGAAACACTGCGCGCGGATACACGCCCCACTGGGACCCACTCAGGATCTGTCGCACTCTTCTCCAATCGGCCGAGACGGCGGCGTCGCGCAATCTCACGAGCCAGATCAACGTCGCCCTGCGCGGGGGCGATCCCACCAAGACCCAAGCCAACCAAAAAAAAACAACCTGCAGGGACTGATCAGCGCCAGGCCGCCATTCAGCTGACTATGCTTGGCCAGGAGCATGCGGTCGGCCCTCTGCACGGCGCCCACGAGCGTCCGACCGTGATAATACGCGCCCATGCCGCCGAACTCGAAATGACTGGCGGCCTCGAACCGAGGGTCCGGCTAGAAGTCGTTTGGTCCCTCCCTCGAGGGTCAGGACACGAGTCTGGGTGTCGTCACCACCTTTCCGTTAGGAAGAACGCGGTCCGTTTTCCCGTTCCTCGTTTCGATGGCGCCCACAGGTCGATTCCATTGCTCCTGAAGAGGCAATGAGGCACGTCACTCAATGGAGCTTTTGACGCACCGCGTGCATGGCCCTCAGTCGAGGCGGCACTTTCTCGCGCTGCCCAGTCCTCTGCTGCTGTCTGCGTCGGCGCTTCACCGGCCCACCAGCATGACGGCGTCTTGTATCGGCTTGCGGCTCTGCTGTCGACTCGATGACGACCACGTCGGAATCATCAGAAGAAAGCCGGCGCGCAGCAGACGCAGTCGGCGCCTGGTCGTCCCCATCCGAGACCTCTTCCTTGCCTCGCCCTTCAGCCATCGTATCGATTCGATTCGATCGACAAGCTGAAACTTTACAAATTACAAAGCTGATTTGAGTTTGATTTCGAATTGTTGATTACAGTAATTTGACGACTAAGAAGTTGCAGAAATAAGAATAAAACTTTAAAACTTAAACAAAACAAACTTAGAATACTTGACATACTTTTGCATAGAAAAGTCATTTTATTAGTAATGTTTACCTTTTGACACGTAGTGCGATAAATTTTGCTCAATATGCGATGTGAAATTGATTGGGTTACGCTTAAATGCAGCACACGTTAAATGCAGCACAGGTTGTATATGATAAAGAATGCAGGCAGATGCAGGCAAGTCGACTTTCGCAGCCTAAGACTAAGCCTAAGTTAAAGCCTAAGCAAAAACCTAAGCCTAAGCCTGAGCAAAGCCTAAGCCTAAGGTAAAGCCTAAGCAAAAACCTAAGCCTAAGCAAAGCCTAAGCCTAAGCAAAAACCTAAGCCTAAGCTTAGGTTTTTGCTTAGTCTAAGCCTAAGCCTAAGCCTAAGCCCAATGAGGCGATGTGATGTTTGAGTACGGTAGTTTTGTTGTCGCGCTCTTCAAATATGCAAATATGTGATGTTGCGTTACTTTACTATTTGCATATGCGTTCGTTATTTCTCGCGCCGGTCTCCGTCTCCCACTCTGGACACTCTTTTGGCCGGCTGTTCAGTCTTCTTGTTTTGCGGTTTGAGTCTTAGTGTTTTGCGTTTGCGGCGCCCCTTCCTCCTCTCTCTCTGTTCCGGTCTTGCGTTGATATGGTCCGCAAGTGAGAGAGTGCGTTGGAGGCTCGAAGTCAACGACGTGACACACCCGAACCATACCTGTAACTGTAGAAATAACGAGAAGAATGTGTTAAGACTCGCTTTTTGTAAGAACCAACCATTGAAGGCCCCAGGTGGTACAGTTGCCGAAATATTTTTTGATTTTCGTGAAAATCGGTTTCCTAGATCAACTTTTTGCGCTGATTCCGAAAATCTGGTCGGATTTCCAAAAAAAAAATTATGTCGCCCAAAAATGCAAAATATTGAAAATTGCCATCTAAGTTCGGTTTTTTGATCATATGATGCCTTTTTCAAGGTTGAATCGCAAAAGTAAGGACATTTTCGGAATCCTCGTCAAATTCCGCGTCCGATAGGCTATCTTACATTCGGAAACATTCGGGTCGCTCATTGCAGTACATTGAGAACAAAATTTACGAAATCGTCCATTTTGCCTATTTTGGACAATAAGTTGCGCGACCCACAAAAGAGCATCAAGCGACCTATACCATTGGAAAGAGCGTTCAATTCTGCATCGATCATGTTAATTTCATGAAAATTAAATGTTGCGCGGATAGTGAAATTTTGGATTGAATGTATGTTATGTCAACCTTTGCCAAAGTTGATTTCGGCTCACAAGCTGGTTCCAGCTCCACGAACAAGGCTGATCAGCTACTCAAGTGACAGCGCTCATTATCCGGAGTCTTTGAACGTACAGCATGCCTGGGGTCCTGGGTGCTTATTTAATAAAAAAGTGAAAACATTGGTTTTTGGACATGTTTAGCATTGCTCAAGACAAATACTTGAATTACTTAATGTGCATAGCATGCCTGTAACGGGGCTAGTGGGGGGGGGGGGCACCCACCCCAATGGAACAAAATCACCCCCCCCCTCCTGGAATGTTCAGAGTTTTGAGGTCGAAATGACCATAACACCCCCCCCCCCTCAACACAGCAAAATCTGGATGTCTCCACCCCAGCTGTAACTGGGGGGGAGGACACCCCTCTCCCCCAGGCTAAATGATCTGTCTGCTACCCTCTGAGGTGCCCAAACACCCATTTTGTATTGTGTTGTTGAACAAAAATAAACGAAAACGACCCAATTCGCGATATTTGTGTTTTGACAATTTGACTCAAAGGGTACCGATTGTTTTCTCTGGATCCTCCTCTCCAAAGTGTTGTTCCCCCTCCCACGAAGGGTGCTGTCACCCCCCCCCCCCTACACACACACACACACACACACACACACACACACACACACACACACACACACACACACACACACACACACACACACACACACGCACACACACGCACACACACATCCCCAATCCCAAAACCAGGCTTCAGGTATGTTGCCATTTGCGAACTGACTGCTCTGAATCTGACGTCTTTTAGGAGGAGTTGTCCTCGTTGCCAGCGTGGTCGTGCTGCTTCTCTGCGGCTTCCTTCTGTGCTGCATTCGCACCATAGCGCCCATCTCGCGCACTGGAGAATATTGCCGTCTCATTCAAGTTACCAAGCGCGACTTCGATGAGACCTCGTTGTAGCTTGTACTGTGCGTGCAGTGCGCCAAACTAAAGAAAACCGTACTGGACTGTGTACCCACCAAGCAACTATAGCGGCAACTAAATGATCTGACAGTCGCGCGTCATAACATGAGTCAAACTCCGAAAATGTGGGTGTGGGTAGAGCATACCTGTAACCAGGTCTGGCCGAGTGGTGGTGGTGGTGGTGGGGGGGGGGGGGGTGAATGGTCCTTCGGGTGGGGGACCTGTAACTGGGGGTTGGGGGTTCACCACCCTCCATATTATTTTTCAACACCCACCCAATCCCCAGAATTTTTCCCAAGGGATTTTCACCCTGTCTAAAACGATAAAATTGAGGAAATGTTGGTGTATTTCAGTGCTTTTCAGATGACCATAAAACAGCTAAATAACACTGTTTAGGCCCTATTTATACCCATTTTTGACCAAGTACCAGTGTAGCTCAAAAAATGGCCAGCTACCCCCTTTTTGTTCCAGAAACCCCCACCCCACATTCTGCCATTTACCTCCCCCCCACTTTTCCAGACCCGGTTACAGGTATTCGGGGGGGAGGGGTGGGGGACCACAGACTTGGGGGGTGGTGGGGGTTGGAAACGTTCTGAGACCCACCTCCCCCAGTTACAGCGGTGGGGTGGAGACATCCAGATTTTGCTGTGTTGAGGGGGGGGGGGGGGGTGTTATGGTCATTTCGACCTCAAAACTCTGAACAATCCAGGAGGGGGGGGGTGATTTTGTTCCATTGGGGTGGGTGCCCCCCCCCCACTAGCCCAGTTACAGGAATGCTATGCACATTATGTAATTCAAGTATTTGTCTTGAGCAATGCTAAACATGTCCAAAAACCAATGTTTTCACTTTTTTATTAAATAAGCACCCAGGACCCCAGGCATGCTGTACGTTCGAAGACTCCGGATAATGAGCGCTGTCACTTGAGTAGCTGATCAGCCTTGTTCGTGGAGCTGGAACCAGCTTGTGAGCCAAAATCAACTTCGGCAAAGGTTGACATAGCATACATTCAATCCAAAATTTCACTATCCGCGCAACATTTAATTTTCATGAAATTAACATGATCGATGCAGAATTGAACGCTCTTTCCAATGGTATAGGTCGCTTGATGCTCTTTTGTGGGCCGCGCAACTTATTGTCCAAAATAGGCAAAATGGACGATTTCGTAAATTTTGTTCTCAATGTACTGCAATGGGCGACCCGAATGTTTCCGAATGTAAGATAGCCTATCGGACGCGGAATTTGACGAGGATTCCGAAAATGCCCTTACTTTTGCGATTCGACCTTGAAAAAGGCATCATATGATCAAAAAACCAAACTTAGATGGCAATTTTCAATATTTTGCATTTTTGTGCGACATAATTTTTTTTTGGAAATCCGACCAGATCAGCGCAAAAAGTTGATCTAGGAAACCGATTTTCACGAAAATCAAAAAATATTTCGGCAACTGTACCACCCAATGGTTGGTTCTTACAAAAAGCGAGT
>JASAMY010000277.1:0-40000 GCA_030248085.1 Paralinhomoeus sp. GSCO2_6
AAGGAAGTCCTCGATCTAGTGGCTCCATCAAGAATCGAACCCAGGACCGTGCGCGCAAGAGGCCGATTCTCTACCACTAGGCCGTACGCTGCCCGGTCTTGGTTGGTTGGTTGGTTGCCGCGCATAGTACACGTTTTTACGCGCGACACGTGCGTTGGAGTGCGCTTAACTGAACAACAACTGAAAGACATGAAGCTGGCTGTGGTCGGCGCCACAGGGGCCACAGGGCTTCAGATTGTGCAGCAGGCGTTGAGGAAAGGCCATTCCGTGACCGCGATCGGCAGACGACCCGATGCCTTTCCACCAGCCATACTCGACCATCCAAACTTCGAGTCCTACAAGGTCTGTGCTGTTCTCCTTGGTTTTCGACTTTCGTAGTGGAGTTTTGTTGGAACTGGCAACTTGTTTGGCTAATTACCGTATATCCTCCAATTCCCCCCCGGGGCACTATTGTTTCAATGTCTCTCAAGAGGGGGGCACTATTAATTTCGTCAGATTTTTGCGCAATTTTGCAGCAAAACTTAATATTAAAATGCCTTAAAATGCACACAGGTAGCTGGAATTTAAAAGTTTAATTGAAATACGTGTATCGCACACATGATTACACACCATGCGTGCACTTTTAATGCAACTGGGTAGCATTCAAAATTTGATTTTGGCGCGAATTTAAAATTGATTTACCCCCGGGGGGCACTATTGGATGGGGGGCTTCTATTGGAGGATTTACGGTATGCAGCTCTAGAAAGAAAGGCGTCATGGAGAAGGGTATGCTATATCTGGACCATTGACGGATTCCTAGCGTCGCCCCTAATCCAACAACAACATGCACTTGCCGTGGCGGCGCACGCGCACGCGCACGCGCGAAACCATGCTGATCCGTCCGTCGGTGTTCTTCAGGGCGACGTGTTCGTGGCGGAGTCGTTGGCGGCGCACTTCCGTGGAGTGGACGCCGTCTTCTACGCGCTGGGACCCGCGGGGGTCGCGGCCCTTCTCAAGTGGACGCAGACCCTCTACAGAGACAGCGTCAAGGCGGTGGTGGAGGCGATGAAGGCGTGCGGAGTGAAGCGATTGGTCGTCTGCAGCGGACTGACCACCCACATCGACCACACAGTGCCGTGGTACTTTGTCATACTCAGATGGGTGAGTCGGTGAAAAATTCTTTCTCATGGAGTGAGTTCGCCATACTCAGATGGGTGAGTCCATACACCTGTTTAGGTCGGACTCTTATTGGGTTTCTCAACCGGTGAATGGGTCGTTGGACCAATTTGTGGTATTATGGGTAGTTCAAAATGTTCGTTGTCAACGAAATGCCCCCAGTCTTCCCCCTCGGCTTCGCACACATGTGAGAAATACCGTAAATCCTCCAATAAAGGCCCCCTCCAATAGTGCCCCCGGGTGTAAGGGGTATGTTATGCCATATGTCTTTTATGGGCAAAAATAAAGTGGTAGGTGTATTTATATCGGGTATACACACTAGTACTAACCAATAATAGTACGTTTCAGCAACTATCAACGGTGAGTCAACCAATAAATCAAAAAAGTGATCAAAGTACTAAAAAATCAGCAGTTTTGACAACGAAATTAGCATTAACATTTAAAAGTTTTAGGTTGAAAGCATGGAAGCTCCCTCCAATAGTGCCCCCGTGTAAAGAGAGGTTGAAATAATAGTGCCGGGGGCACTATTGGAGGATTTACGGTATCACAAGATTTACAGCTGAGACGAATTAAGCCCGAATTATAACCATGGGACACGGACACGGACACGGACACGGACACGGACACGGACACGCAAATATATCCGGCCCCGATTTATGACCATGGATCTTTTTCGCAACGAATGCGGCTCAAAATTGAAGCATACAGTAAGAAAAAAACACAACCGTAAACGCTTCGACAGTACAGTGCCTACACTAGTTTTAGAATTGTCAAAATTGTTTAAAATATCGGAAAACGTCAACGTTAAAGCCGATGAACGGATGAACGATGACGTTAAACGGATCAAAAACTGTTTACCTATATCCGTCCTTAGCCTGCGCGGGATTTGCGCAAGGCGCGCCATTTCAAATGTAGGAAGGGATACGGGTGTCCGGGGGACAAAAGATAAAAGTTGGCCAACTCGTGTCCGCGGACTGTCCGGGGGACAGGTCCATGGTTATAAATCGGGGTGTCCGTGTCCCTTGCCGTGTCCGTGTCCGTGTCCGTGTCCCACGGTTATAAATCGGGCTTTACTGATGCTGTTGACGATGCCGGTTACAGATCGCTGGCCTGGCCCTCAGCGGTTACTGGGAGGACTTCCTTGGCATGGAAGAGTATCTTATCACCCAGAAATACAACGACGTCGACTTCACGTGCGTCCGAGCGCCGTTTCTGACCAACGGACCGGAAACCGACACCGAGATTGCTGCGGCAGATGAGCGTACGCACTGGCACGCAGGCACGCACGCACGCACCGGCACGCACGCACGCACGCACGTACGCACCGGCACACACGCACGCACGCAATCGCGCACAGACACGCACGCACGCACCGGCACGCACGCACGCATGCACGCACGGACGCACGCTCTCTCGCTGGCACGCACGCACGCACGCACGCACGCACGCACGCACCGGCACGCAGGCACGCACGCAAGCACGCACGCACGCCCACACAGCACGCTCGCACGCACGCACGCACTGCAGGCCAGATGGTGGTGGGCAAGAGCTACTGGATGAGTCGAGCTGACGTCGCGCGCTACATGCTCTTCTGCGCCGAGACTGGCAGACACAGTGGAAAGTGCGTTGCGATTGCCGTCTAGAGACAAGAATAGCGACGAGTGACACGGTGTTAGTGCCGTAAGACTACAGCAAGATTGACTTTCAAGTGAAAATTTCTGAGAAACCTGTAGTCACTGCACGTTACTGGTCGGTCACACACAAAGTATTGTATCTCAAAGAGTGCGCGCGCGCGTGCGCACGCACGGACGCACAGGGCACGCACGCACGCACGCAACGCACGCACGCACGCACGCACGCACGCAACGCAACGCACGCACTCACGCACGCACGCACGCACGCACGCACGCACGCACGCACGCACGCACGCACGCATCAAGGGTCAGTCCCTGCGGGTCAACTCGACTTTTCCACGCGCTTGTCTACGGCAAACATATCCGAGCCTGTACAGCTCGTGTTTTCGCGCACAGTCTGTACACGAGCAATTCCGCACGTCCAATCCTGTTGGCGTCGTCGCCTCAACCCAACCCTTGATAATCCACCTCCTTGCCCGGCGTCTTTTCTAGTTGAGGCAAAAGTCGACTTCTTGCTGACGTTATAGCGCGCACGCGCGCCCGCCCGCCCGCGCGCACCGAAAAGTGTGTTCCCGTTTGGACGCGGCGCGCGGTGGACAAATGTCAACAGTTCTCTCTCTCTGTGCCGAGGCGGGCGCTCTTTTCGGCCCCGCACAGCAATCGTGGCCAGAGGAGGCTACTCGATTTCTGGACACGAGGCGGGCGGGCGGCCGTCCATTATGCGTCCGTGAAGAGAGCGCCGACGACGACGACGACAAAAAAAAAACGAACGCGGCGCTAGAAACACAGCTGGGCGTGACCAACCGGGCGTCATTGTCTCCTGGCGGCGTCATTGTCGAGGACGAGGAGATGCTACCACCGCCAGCCGCCGGCTCCTCCATCCCTCCCCCATCCCCTCACTGAAGCTGCCCTGCGCGCTGACCGGTCCTCGTCGTCAATGGGTGAGCGGCCTTCAGTCGTCCGCAACGCATGGACCTGTCGAGAAGCGGCAGCAGCAGAGATGGAGGCTGCCGAACCAGAGGATTCCTACAATACTTGCTCCTCTGCGCCTCGATCACTCGGCTTACGGGTGCGTCTTGAAGTTGTCGTCGGGGCATCCAGAATTGTTGAAAACTCGTTTTTTTGAATTGCGGTACAGTATTGGAAGCTCCACTGGCTTATTGGTCCTCCACCTCTAGGCTATGGTATTTCCACATTCTGGGTCAAGGTAGCCTCCAAAACCCAAACGGTCCCTACCGACCGCCCTTTATCCCAATCACGCGTCTCAAGCTCAAGCTCAATTAGTCTCAAGCTTGAAACACGTGTGCCGTACCGACAATGCTTTTGGAGGTCGAGATTTGAGAAACTCTAAGACGTCTTGTCAACTTCTTACGACGTCACTAAACAGGCTCCGCCTTGCGTCACTAAACCGAGACGACTGTGTATGTTACGCCACGGTGTAGGTTCCGTTTTTACGGTCGCAGTGAGCCGTTTGAAAGTGTCAAACTGGAACGGACCTTCTCGTCACTCCCCCCCCCGCCCTGCCTCCCCTCAGTCGCCCACACCTTTCCCCGCTGGACGCTTCCCTTTGTTGCTCGCGCCCCTATTGTTCTATGAGCGTCCGGCATAGACTGCCGGTGTTTACCCAGTCGGCCACTTTAGGCGCATCTTTTGTCGGTGGCGGCGGCGGCGGCAGCTTTCTTACGGCGGAAGACTTGGCCCGAGGTGGGTGGGTGGACGGAAGGGGAAGAAGAAGAAGATCACTCCAAAAGTTACGCCCAGCTCTTAACGCCCCCCTGTCTGCGTGCCTGAGTGCCCCGGACTCATACCTTCCTCCCCCACCGCGTCTTAAGCAGACGAGGCCATTGTTTGTCCTGTTTCGTCGTGTGGTGAGAGGGCGGCATACAATAGGGTGGGGGGGGGGAATAGGACTCTGTCTCACACACCGACACTTAGTCTATCCGTTCCCCTCTAGCTCAAACGGAAACCAAAGACGGTCATATAGGTGTTGTTTTGTTTTGGCCAAAAACAGTAGTGACTCATGCCTTCGTAGTGCATAGTCTCAGCCAAGAGCACAAGCAGAGAAATATGCAGCCACACCTAGCTTTCGGGCACATTCTGGCGCTGATTTTATTCTGTCTGACAGGCCGAAGCCTGGCGACGTTTGAGGAGGGCACGTTCCTGAACGATGCCGACTTCGCCAACGCTAGGAGGCTCACTTCTGGTTCGTAATTCGAGAGTTTTCTCTTTTGAACTTCTGATAATTTGAAATTTATATAGCTAAACTCGAAAAATAAAAGGTATTTTACTGGCAATACTAGCTACGCGCATTGTAGATTTGTAAAACCAATGATACACTGTACCTGCATACACTGCGTTCTTGTAGATTGCATTTTTCATTTGCAAAAACGTTTTATTATTTTTTGTCACACGTCTTTTTTAAGCGTCACTACTTTTCAGTTGATCTCTTTCCCAAGCGCCCAGGCGGCGACCCGATGCTGTCTAGGCAGAAATTCTTCAAGGGCGACATTCGTGGGAAGGCGGCGTGGAAGTTGAAAAAGGTTTGAAATTTGAAATTTCCGAAATTTAGCGAATAAATCGACATCTTCCCAGCGCCGCAGCAGCGTGCGTCGCAACGGCGTTCGACAGCAGGCGAAAATCTGGAAGGGAGGTCGCGTACCGTACGTCCTGTCCTATCAATACGGTAATTGCACTTTTTTAAAATTTAAAATGCAGTTTTTTAGTTCGAAAATTCAGACGTTCGCGAGCGCGCCATCTTGGCTCGCGCATTGGACGAATATCACAGACGGACGTGCGTCAGCTTCCAGCCGCGCGCCAACACCGACGTCGACTACCTGTACATCGGAAAAATTGACGGGTATTTTTTTATAAGCAAAAATAACAAAAAAAAAACGTGTAGAAACGTACCGTAAATCCTTTAATAGTGCCCCCTCCAATAGTTCCTCCGGGTACGGCAAGGTTGCAAGTATAGAGCCCCCTGCAATATAGCCCCCCCCCCCCCGTGGGGGTGGGGGGGGGGGTGGTAAGAAGAGGTTGAAAGAATAGTGTCCAAAAGGCACTATTGGAGGATCTACGGTATTACCGTAAACCAAATAATTAGCCCCTGGGGGATAATTGTTTCGTTCGAGCTCTAGGAGGGGGGGGCTAATTATAGGGGGGGGCAAATGTAGAGTTTACGGTAGGTAAATTGAAAACTCTAGATGCTTCTCGGACGTGGGCCGCGCCGGTGGCCGCCAGGAGCTCTCACTCGACAATGGCTGTCTGGAGTACGACACGGCCATCCATGAGTACGGTAGCGCGCAATTTTAAATTCAAATCAAAAGTTGGCGTTGAAAGTTGAAATCCGTTGCGTGCCGAGTCCATCCAACGCTCTTCCGATCACAACACTTGCATCAACGACAGGCGTCTAACGTTGGACTACAGATTTTCCATAACGACATTCTTTCAATAAATTACAAATTTAAAAAAAAAATAATAAAAAAAAAATGAATTCTAGGCTAATGCACGCGGTCGGCTTTTATCACGAGCACGAGCGCTGGGACCGCGACGACTTCATTCAAATTCTCTGGCAGAATATTGACTCGAGTGAAAACAATTACCAAATTTAAATGCAATATTTTTTTAGAATTTGAAATTTGAAATTCAGACGCCTACGACCAGTTCGGCAGAGTCAGCTTGTCCGACATCTCGTATTACGGTCAACCTTACGACTACTACTCCATTATGCACTACGACAGTTTGGCGTTTAGGTTAGTCTTGCTATTGTTGTAACTGACAACTGCAATGTATGACCTCCCTCCCCCCCTCGGCGCACGCACGCACGCACGCACGCACGCACGCACGCACGCACGCACGCACGCACGCACGGACGCACGCACGCACGCACGCACGCACGCACGCACGCACGCACGCACGCACGCACGCACGCACGCACTGGCACGCACGCACGCACGCACGCACGCACTAGCACGCACTGGCACGCACTGACACGCACGCACGCACGCACGCACGCACGCACGCACGCACGCACGCACGCACGCACGCACGCACGCACTGGCACGCACGCACGCACTGGCATGCACTGACACGCACGCACGCACGCATGCACGCACGCACGCACGCACCGACTGTCCCATGTTCTCTTCAGCAAGAACGGCGGCGAGACGATGCGCGCCCGAGTAGCTGGTCTGACGCCGATAATCGGCCACGCAAAGGACTTTAGCAGCGTCGATCTGGCCAAGATCAACTCCATGTACGGCTGCGCGACCACCGCTGCCAGCTCCCAACGACAACAGCTCCAGCAGCAGAGTCGACAGCGCACGTTCGGCTTTAGGACGGCCACGAACCACAGGTTGGGCTGTTGCCTGTTGTTGTTGGACTAGGGGCAACGCTAGGAGGCCCTCAGTGGCCCATATGTGGCGTAACCATCTCCATGACGCCTTCCGTCTAGAGCCGCATAATTATAGCCAAAGTCATCTGTACGGAATACAAAGACAAAGACGAAAGAACGCCATCTGTAATCTAGGGCAGCGACGGCTCGAGAAAATCCATTGAGAGGGAAGTCCTCGATCTAGTGGATCCATCAAGAATCGAACCCAGAACTGTGCGCGCAAAAGGCCGATTCTCTATCATTAGGCCATACGCCAGTATTACCCCATAGTAAAGGCGAAGACAACCAAATGCAGATGCAACCGATGATTTCAGGAGCGTCGTGCCTCCCTTCCAGCAACCGACGCGGCCACCTCAACGTCCCTTCCAACCGCAACAGACCGCAGTTGCGGCGCCCCTGCCCAACTTCTCGCCCACGCCCAACTTCGGCAATCGTCTGCCGACAACGACGCAGTCTCGGAGTGAGATTTATTGTACTGAACTACCGTAAACCCTCCAATAGTACCCCTTGACACTATTGCTTCAACATTCGGCTACGCGGGGGCACTATTGGAGGGATAATTTTAACAGCAAAATTTCAGTTGGTAAGACGACGTTTGCAGTCAGAATTTACGCATTTCTGTTCCTTTTGTCCATATTATGGTTTTTTTTAATTTGAAAAAGAAATGAATTTTTACCCAACCCTGGTAGTATTATACCCACAAACGCATGCACATACACACGTACCGTGGGACACAAACCGGCAAGTGACTGGCAGAATATTGTAGTTCCACATATGGAGGTCGCTTGCGCATTCGATCTTTGCCATGGCAAACCTCACCAACTCGTTTCTCGCAGGTTTTACGGGAAGCATGTACCGTAAGTCCTCTAATAGTGTACCCTGGTAAGGCAAGGTTTAAAGCATTGTGCCCCAGAACTAGCGATCGCACCAATCTGTGTTCCCAACTCATTGCAGCCTGCTTCGACAAGTCGGCTCTGTGCTACAAGTGGCTGCGGAGGTGCCACTCGTTCTTCTTCGGTGACATAATGCGAGAATACTGCGCTAAGAGTTGCGGATTCTGCCGGGACACCACCCCCATAAGACAGTCCTTTGCCACAAGTGGGTCACTTTTCTTTACTGGAACGTGTTTCGAGCAAATATCATCGTACGTATAGAACAAGTTGAACGTGCAAATGACAGCGTTTACGCGTCAGCGCATACATATGTACATAGAACTCGAATACCGGTATGAGTTCGATTAGCAGCATCGAATTGTGAACTGGTGTGGTAAAGGAGAATACGGATACCTACCGTATGCGAACACACTCGTGTGTATACACTGTACGCACTGTATCCAAATTTTTGTGCACCACAATTAGCCCCCCTATAATTATGCACCGTCCTATAGCTCAAACGAAACAATTAGCCCCCCGGGGGCAAATAATAGGGTTTACGGTAAGTACTAAGTAAAAAAGCGTTATCGCAGAAAAACTGTCAAAACACACGCCATCGAGATTTTCAGATGGATTCAACTTCCAGTTTGGGCAGTTCGCCGGCTGAATTTCCAGAAATGCGAAGATTCCAATTTGAACAGAGGAACACTGACTGAGCTGGACCCACGTCTTTCAACGAACGGAACGCATCACACGTTGGTGTACTGTATGCATTTGTGCTACTGTACACCCTACACGCGCCATATGCGTTTTTCTCTGCTTTACAATTTCTGTATCTTTCTGTTATTCTTGCTCGCACGTGTCTGTGTTACGTATTTGCGTAGTGAGTATTCTAGCGCGCTGTGTCTAGTTCTGTAGCATAAGGGTGACTTCCAGTTCCTCAGTAGACACCCAACGAAGACAGTGAAGTCTTGTTTGTGCCTTCTAGGTACCTACGTCCATCTGTACTGTATGTTTCAAATAGCAACACATTGAAACCATTGAAACTGTAGAGAGAAAAAACATCAACTCGTGGGTGTTGTTATATTGAAGAGTTTCGCAGCAATACGGTGTTCTGCACTTGCGCCTCCGAGTGTGCTTTGTCCTAGTCGACCGTGTACATTTTTGGGAGTGAGAGAAATTGATGCTCTTGTTCGGGTGGTTTATCAATCCTGAGCGCAACCGCACACAGTGCATGCAAGCTTGGGCACGCAACCGAGTGAGCATTGCAGCATTTTTTCAAGGTTTCGTTCCATCTTTCTCCGTTTAAACATGCAAATAATGCCCTCTTTGCCAGATTCACGCTTCTTGTTCAGCGCAGTGTTGCAGTGTGTGTACATTGACTACATTCTGCGTCAATAAAATTGCGCCAGCGACAGCCGACGCACGCACGAACGCGCGTCAGCGCACACAATCGGTCAACCCGCCGCCACCACAAGCTAACAGTGGCGGTGGCGGTATCTAAGCGGCTTCCAAATGGGTGAGGGGAGGGGTGAGGGAGCAGTAGGGGGGGGGGGGGAGGGGGAGGGCTTAAAGCCGCCAGCTAGCGGTGCTAGCGACTTCCCTTTAAAATTGGAACAATGCGCCAGCGCTGCCGCTGGCCGTGGCTTGCTGCTGGTTCGTCGATAATTGGAAGCAGCTTCGTCCGCCCGTGCTTGGCCGTGTGTGTGTGTGTGTGTGTGTGTGTGTGTGTGTGTGTGTGTGTGTGTGTGTGTGTGTGTGTGTGTGTGTGTGTGTGTGTGTGTGTGTGTGTGTGTGTGTGTGTGTGTGTGTGTGTGTGTGCCAATGCCAATGGAAGGCGGCGACGCGCCCTGGGGAATCTATAGCATCGACTAGTAGAAGACACATTGTATAATTCTGCACTGGCTGGCAGGCCAGCGCTGTCGTCGTCGCGCGTATTATGTCATGGATGCGCGGCGTCCGCGCGTCGGCGGCTCGCGCAACCCAGATTACTCTCCTCTCCTCTCCAGCCCTGACGACGGCTGCTGACCACTCTCGAGAATGACCTTCCCCCCCTAGAGTGACTCCCCCCCCCTCTCTCCAGCCAGCCTTGTTCGAGTGTGGAAATAATGACCGGTTGGAGGACCCTCCGTCCATAGTAGCTGTGCTGCCACTGACACCCACCCGTAAGGAAGAGGGGGGCGGGGGGGGGAGAGCAGCTGCCGCGAAGCGCTCCCGCGAATACCATACCGGCATCAGTTGTCACCCCCCCCCCACCCTTGGTACCTGGCCCAGAGACAGGCGCGCGCCCATAAGAAGTCAGCTCTACGCGGCTTTTTCCACCTAGACTCCAGCTCCTGGATTCGCGAAAGCAAGGTCAAGGACGACACTTGGTGCTGACACCACTTCGCGACGAACCGCAGCATCATGGTGAGGAGGGTATTGATATTGTTGTCAAAGTATTGTTAAAGCTACATACCGGTATACATACGTTTGTATATGTAGCAAGGGGTTCAGCTGGAGACGCTAATTGGTTCATGCGTAGAAGGTCGGAGTTCAACAATAGAGCCAGCCGCGAGCAACTGTCAGCGATGGTCCACACGCGCAGCGCTGAGCGCATAATGGTGTCCTGTGTGTGCAGTGCACCATAGAGGGAGCGTGCAGTGCAGACAGGACAATGTGCTCTCATTGTCCTGTCTCACACAGTGGGGCCCAGAATTAGGTTGCTCTCCACTATCTGATGCCCCCTTTGCCCTGTGTTCGTCGCTGGCCTCCCCAACCGTCATGGCGCAGATTTTTTCGTCTGGCACCTGCAGATAAAGAGTGGGCAGCGCTGGCTGGCTGCTGGCATGCCTCAATACTAGGTGTAGGTAGCTGTGTGCGCCGCGATGCGAATGTGCTTGTGTGTGTGTGTGTGCGTTGAGTTGCCTGGAGAAGCGCCAAAAAATCGATATTCGAGGCAAGCGTTTTCCCAAGGCCGTGGACGGCCGTCTCAATAAAATTCCCGCGCGCGCGCGCACAACGCGTTGCATCGCCACCCCCCCCCCCCTCCACCTATACACGTACATAGTTGACTTGGAATTTGGGTTGACCGTTACTACACCTTGTTCGGAGCTGTACTAACGACAGTGACAGTGGAATGGAGAACGTGATTCAGACGGGCGGACGGGTCGTCGCCAAGAAATCCGGCATTCCGACGACCATGTCGGCGTCGACAGGCAGCTCGGCAGCGATGACGACTTCGTCTGTCGACGTCGTCGACGCCGCCTGCGTCGGCAGACGCGTGCTCGTCGGAGGCGAGCGTTTCGGCAGACTGCGGTACTTTGGTGAAGTCGCTGGAAGACAAGGACTGTTCTGTGGTGTGGAGCTTGACGAGGAGGAGGGCAAGAATGACGGCTCCTTGAACGGTGGGGAGACTGGCCAACAGGCACGCACGCACGCACCGGCACGCGCGCACGCGCGCACGAACGCGTGTACACAGTCTTTGTACGGCCCAGTGCCAAACTGCAATAAATAGACGTGCGGCCAGCGCACACAGTATTCCGTTCGCGCAGCCCTTTCACGTTGCGGGCGCGTTACGCGCGGCACTTGACTTGACACGCGCAGTATTATTGATGTTGCTATGTTGGGGGATGGGCGACCCTCTTCACAGGCGAGCGCTATTTTACGGCCCCGCCCAACCGCGGCATATTCGCGCCCGTCCACAAAGTCGCGCTGCTGACAGCGGCGTCGACGCGCCAGAGCAAACTAGCGACGCCCCGGCCGGCGATGCTCGCCTCCCTGCCGGGCCGCCTGCCCGCCAACGTCGGCATGACCACCGCCATTTACGTCAAGGTATGGATGTTGTACGCCTATTTCCGCGCGTGCCCGTGCGTGCGTGAGCGCCGGGTGCGTGCGTGCGTGCGTGCGTGCGTGCGTGCGTGCGTGCGTGCGTGCCGGTGCGTGCGTGCGCGCGCTCGTGCCTCTGTGCAGGCATGCTTCTGCGCGTGCGTGCGTGACGGTGCGTGCGTGCCGGTACGTGCGTGCCGGTGCGTGCGTGCGTGCCGGTGCGTGCTGTATACAAGCCAACCTCAAGAACTTGCAGCAGGACGCGCGCGCCGCCCAGCAGCGTCCGTCAAGCGAGACGGCCACAACCGACGATTCGCCCTCCTCCATTCCCGACGGACTGCGCCGAGAGAGCCGCTTGAGTCAGTTTTGATTTTTTTGTTCCGAAAACTGTTCCAAATGTTTGTACCGTAGTGCCCCTTCTTTCAACCTCTCCTTACCCGGGGGCACTATTGGAGGGGGCGCTTTAAGAGGGGGCACTATTCAGTGGCGTAGCCAGAACTTGATTTCGGGGGGGGGGGAAGTCCAATCTCGGCCAAATTCTCAATTTTGCAACAGGGGGGACCCTGTCGAATTTTTTCGAGATTGCGCCATTTCGGCTGGGGAAGCTTTAGACACTCTCTCATCCAATCTGTTTACACGCTTTGCGCTCGTTTGTCTGACTATATTCACACCAAAACGTTAGCAATGTTGTCAAAGCGGTCGATTTCCGTGCTCGAAATAGCGCCGCAGCCAAATTTTTTAGAGTAGCCTAACGAACTTTCACGGTTTTCAATGCAAAACAATGCGCCGCAGGCTAAAATTTGGCTCTTTAGTGTCGTTTTCATCATTATTTGCATTGAAATTGAGAAAAATGCCCATATCGGCACTTTGCAACAGAGGGTACCAAGTTAAAAAATTTTAGCTTCGGAGAATTTCGGGGGGGGAAGCTTCCCCCCCTTCCCCCCCCCCCTTGGCTACGCCACTGGCACTATTGGAGGAGGACACTCACTATTGGGGGATTTGCGGTACGCCAGTCTATGTAAACCTTAGCTGTCGGGTAAAACCGGTTCGGTTTTAAGGCTGATTCACAATTAACGGTCTTCCCATCGGTCTCGGTCTCGGTCTCGGTCTCGGTCTCGGTCTTCCCATGCCAAACAGCGAAGACCGATGCGAAGACCGAGACCGAGCCCGACCCCGACGATGTTGGGAACTTTGAACATTTGCTCCGGTCTTCATCGGTCTTCATTGAACTCGTGTTGAACGCGCGCGCTACCGTAGTCACGCTTTACTATAGCCGTCACTCTTAAAGAATCTGTCGTTATTCGCATAAGGGTAAAGCGACTAGGAAATTAGCCGAAATTGAAAACAAGGAAGAGTTTACGATGCGTCGTCTTCAACAGGTGGAGGCGGCGCCGTCTCCTTGGATAATTGACGACTGCTCTTATACCAAAAATCCAAAAAAAAACGGCGGCGGCATGGCTGCACGTCTCTAAAGACACGGCGGCGGGAAAATCTGCGCCGCCATTGCATACGTCAAGGTGGACGGGCTCGACGGCATTGTCCTACATTTTCTGTAAGCGTCGGCAAAAGCGGCATCGTCAGCGAAAGCGTCGGCAGCAGCGGCAACGGTGTCGACGGCGGCGCTGACGACAGCTCCTGTAGCGGCGTCCGCGCCCCTGGCGGCGGCCAGAAGCGCTGGCGGCGGTCTGCGTCTGCCGCACAATGTCTGTCTGTTTGTCTGGTGGTAGTGCGTTCCTGTCTTCTACTGCGTGTGCTTTTTTTGTTTCCTACGGAAGTCGCGTAAAAAATGAAACAGGTCGAAAACAAGGGCCACAGTACGCTCTCTAATACGCTGAAAGGCGCGCATTTAACCGAAGATCATTGAAAGACCGGAGGCAACGCGTCGTCAATTTGGCATGGGTCAAAAAGTCCGAGACCGAGACCGAGACCGATGCGAAGACCGAGACCGAGACCGAGACCGAGACCGATGGGAAGACCGTTAATTGTGAATCAGCCTTTAAACACTCTAAACAGCAGAGCATAATCTATACTTCTTGGCCCTGGGCCACTATTAGAGAGGCGGGTGTATGAGATTCGCGGCTGCTCTACTAGGTACTGCCAGCAGCAGCATCGACGAGGGGGATCTATTTTCTATCCAACCGCCAGCCGCCTTCAATGAGTCTGTGCAGTCGCTAGACGAGACGCAGGACGAGCTGTTGCGAGCCAGCACCGGTAGGCACGAACGCACGCACGCACGCACGCACGCACGCACTGGCACGCAACGGCACGCACGCACGCACGCACGCACGCACGCACGCACGCACCGGCACGCACGCACGCACGCACGCACGCACGCACGCACGCACGCACGCACGCACGCACGCACGCACGCACGCACGTACCGGCAGCACGCACGCACGCACGCACGCACGCACGCACGCACGCACGCACGCACGCACGCACGCACGCACTCACGCACGCACACACCGGCACGCACGCACGCACGCACGCACGCACGCACGCACGCACGCACGCACGCACGCACGCACGCACGCACGCACGCACGCACGCACCGGCACGTACGCACGCACGCACCGGCACGCACGCACTTTAGGCGACTTCGGCGTCATCGAGGACCTACTAAGCGAGGACGAGCTGTCCATGCGGTCGTCCGCCACCTATGACAAAATCCCTGACGCCACCGGTGGCGTTCGAGCTTGCAGCAGTGGCGCTGGCGCGGTCACATCGAGTCTAATCAGCAGCGGGGTCATGGACTCCGCGGACACGGACGTGGAGCTGGTGACGCCCACCGCACCTTCCGCCGGCTTTTTGCCCGGTCAAATTTAAAAGTACCGTACACAAGCAACGTTGAGTTTTAAATTATGCAAATTCAGTGAACAGCACGAGCGAACGAGCAGCGTCCACGGATACGGGTTATAACGGAGAGGAGAGCTGCGCTGAAGAGCACAAGATTCGGGAAGAACATGAAAATTCGCCAGTATGTTCGTTTTCTTAAGTGAAAAATATGATTTTCTATTTTGACATGGTACAGTTTACAGATGATTTGCGTTAGAAAATGGTAAAATGACAATTCATTGCTCTGCACTTTTGTACTACGCATTCTGTAGTACGCACAAATCCCAGTATGTGCATTGCAACCGTGTTTTGCATATAAAGATTCTAGAACTTATACTCACACTTTTGTAAATATGTAAATTTGGACAAAACGTTTTCGGCGCGAATTCAACATTTAAAATTCAGCGCGAGAGTTTGGAAGGCGCTACGGTCGGCAGTCCAGTGTCGAATCGAAGCGCCGTCAAACGCCGTTTTGCCGAAGAAAATCCCGTCTTAAAGATGTCCACTGCCAATATGCAGCTGGAATTTAACAAAGCCGAAAATATGAAAAATTCCAGTTCCGAAAACATTCCAAAATTGAACCAATCATACACGGTCTGCAAAGGCGTGAGCCCCGTCGTTGCCAAGTACCGGCCGCCGTCGATTGTGGAAGACAAAGAGGACACGAAACCGCAGAAAAAGAAGAAGCTCCAGGTTTTTTTATAAAAGGGCGCTTGTTCAGTTTAGGTGTGCAAAAAATAAATAGGTGTGCAACAAAAAAATAGGTGTGCAACCACTTTAGGTGTGTAACAAATTTATTTAGAGCCACACACACACTTTAGGTGTGTTAGAGGCTTAGGCTCGACCTTGGCTTGGCTTAGGCTTTGCTCAGGCTGCAGCAACTCGTTCAGTAGCTGCTCACTGGCTTGTGTGCATTGGTGCACCCATACCTGCGTGCGTGCGTGCGTGCCAGCATGTGTGCGTGGGTTAATGCGTCCCAGCGTGCGAGAGTGCGTGCGTGCATGCATAAGCCTAGCCTAAGCCTAAGCAAAAGCTTAAGCATAAGCGAAAGCCTAAGCCTAAGCGAAAGCCTAAGTGAAAGCCTAAGCAAAAGCTTAAGTCTAAGTGAAAGCATTAGCCTAAGCAGAAGCCTAAGCGTATCCTAATTCTGGGCATGAGCCTAGCCTACGCCTAGACAGCCTAAGCCAAGCCTAAGCAAAGCCTATTTCTCAAGTGTGTGCAGCTCCAAATATTTTTTTTGTTACACACCTAAAGTGGTTGCACACCTATTTTTTTTGTTGCACACCTAATTTTTTTTTGCACACCTAAACTGGACGAGCGCCAAATTTTTTTACAGCTGCATGCATCTGTTGTGTAAGAGTCAGAATGCGCAGAATGTTCAAGGAATTTTTTCGATATTAAAAATTGCACATATTTTTTTTTATTTTTTATTATTTATTTCGGGTTTGCCGCTTGATTGAACCCTTGTTGGCGCTAAGCCGTTTAAGAAATCACCATTTTGTACGCTTCTATTCCAAATTAAAAAAATTCAAATATAGTTAAATTAAATTTCAATTTAGAGCGAGCCTCCTGCCGCCTCCGCCCGCCCTCCCAAACCCCGCATGTCGGTGATGCAGCGCGTGGCTGCCGCGAGTAGTGCACCCGCCAGCCGGCCCGCGTCCAGCTCCGCGCCCAAGCAGCCCTCTAAACAGCAGCAAATCATGGAAAAACTCCGTCAGAGCATGGCCGCCGACAAGGCGAAGCCCAAGAAGGAGGTGAAGAGCAAGCTCTCGGAGTTACTGGCGACCACCCCTGCGGGTGACGGGGAAGAGGCATCCACAAGGACCGCGTCGCCTGCTGCGGCGGCGACGGCGGAAGACGAAGAGCAGAAGGGTGGGAAACTAGTGGAGGGCAGCGGGCGGGCGTGCGTGCGTGCGTGCGTGCGTGCGTGCGTGTGTATGTGTGTGTGTGCGTGCGTGCGTGTGCGTGCGTGTGTGTGTGTGTGTGTGTGTGTGTGTACACTACACGGTCAATTCGTGTCCATTCTAAGTGCGCAGGTTTGATAAAATGTAGCAAATTGTTTCGAATCTCCCCCTTTCATCATCATCATCCACATCATTATTGATCCTTCAGTATTTGTCCTCGTGTAGTTGTGTTTTATTTTGGCGCTTCGTAGTCATCACCACTCGTCACCACCACACATTGTCCTTTCTTACACGTTTCTTTTGTCTTTTGTCAAAGGACTCTGTACTCCTTTCTAGGCGGTCGGGGTGGTGGGGAAGGTAGGTAATAGGCGCCAATTTGGCCCAGTTTGCCCATTCAAACGCCCAGGTAATATCCCATCCATCCCTTCCGTCCTTGCCCATCTGTCATAACACGACACGAGTTGGCGCGCGTCAAAGCAGCCTCGTCGTGTGGAATTGGGCCGGTTTAACTGGCCGACTCTCTCTCTCTGTGTGTTGAGGAATGAGAGGAGTGTGCTTTTTTTTCTCAGAGACACGAGCGAGTGCAAAGAAGAAGGCCTTCTTTGCCTTTGGCCTCGTGGCAACAGCCCACTTCAACGAGCGAGCGGGCTGCTCCGGTCTCAGCCAGTCTTTTGAGATGGCGCCACACAGCGCGCAACAGACGTGTCAGCAGGCTCGTCTGCACACCACGCTAGAGTGAGACAACGCACCCTCCTTGACGAGCCGGAACCGCGCCTTGGTCAACAAGTCGTTCGATAGTGTCTCACGCCTTTTGGGCGAGGCGGACAATTGTTTTTGTGCCAGTGAGAGACGGAAAACGGGGACTGAGTCATCTAAGAAGTGACTTTCCCACTCTCTCAATCCCGGAATCCAGCCCAGGATAGCCTGGTCCAGTCAGCAGCTCAGCCTTGAGTTCGTTAGCTCGGGTTACTCACTGCGCCGGCGGAGCCCTTGAAATGTCCAGTTCTCAAGGGGCCCTTTCTGGACGTGCAGGCCTTCCGTTTGGCCGACGCAAGGGATGGAGTGGTGTTGACTCTTCGTCCCTCGGCCACACTTTATAATGCAGAGTCTTGGGCCATCCGTCGTCCGCTGGCTGCCGGCTCCTGTAGTAGTGTATTTGTCTTTCTACGCCCCTCCAAACGGAGTGCCTTCCGCGGCCTATTTGCGGATTTAGTGGGGGCTTAGCTCGTCTGACTCCTTTGTTCCGCGATTTGGCGGTACGCGGTGAACGACCTTGGCCTGTGGTGAGTACATAGAGTAGTGCCTAGGAGGCACCCTACATTTGTTTGTAGCCTCGCTCAGTGAGTCGCGAAGTCGGACTGTAGCCAGTCTTTGGGTTGTGTGAGGCAGTCTTTGAGTTCTGATAACTTTGGGGGAACGTTCTCAAGTTTAAGCTGAGGTGATGACTGTAGTTGTAATGTTGTATTGACTGCTGCGTTCAGACCTGTGCCTCGTGTAAATGTGTAATAAATACAACCTCCTTTTATAAGTTACAGTGTGGTGGAAAGATAGTGATGCCAAAGTCATCCAAAAATTCTCTCAGGATAGGGTCCACCAGGGGCATGACATGGGGCATGCATGGTTGAATCTGCTGTTATATGTCTACAACTGTTGTAGAGTCTTAAGTTCTGTGTATTCTTCAGAGAACAAGGGCGTGCGCGACGATTCCCCAGCCAACCGGAGTCCCAGCAAAGAAAAGATGGCCACTGCCTCCACGAGCTATCGGTCTCGCTACGGTGGCATGGGCAGTCGTTTGTCCAGCAACAGCTCATCACATCTGTCATCGACGGCCTCGTCACGCTATCGGCCGAGTCCTAGGGAGAACGTTGCCAGCGTGGTGCTTCCACCCCGGAAGCCGATGTCAACCCGCACGCCCCTCGTCAGAACGTCCCTGCTGCCAGCGAAGCCGGCAGCCACCATTGTCTCTTCCTCGAACCACAGCGCCTACCATGGTGCGTTCTGAGCACAGGAATGTTCCACCAAGCTGCAGACTACGTGAGACAATGCACGACGACCCTGCACCATTTGGCAGAGAGCGCCCGCCACCGAGCCTCACCAGTCCGAGACGCGAAGTCGGCCGGGAGTTCACGCAAAAAATCACCATCACCACCGAAGTCGGCGAGCTCCCAAAAGACTGGCCATGCAACGAGTGGGCTGCGGGCACGCTTTTTTTGTTGTTGTATTTGGGGCAACGCTAGGAGGCTGTCAATGGCCCATACAGCCTACGCATCTCTATGACGCCTTCCCGTCTAGAGCCGCATAAATAGCCAGAGACTTTCGGAAGAACGCCATCTGTAATCTAGGGTAGCGACGGCACGAGAAGACCCAGCGAGAGGGAAGTCCTCGATCAAGAATCGAACCCAGAACTGTGCGCACAAGAGGCGGATTCTCTGCCACTACGCCATACGAACGGGGGGACACACGCGCGTGCAAGCACGCAAGCTCACAACTCGACCCACTGACACATTCGTTTCTTAGGTGCCGTCGTCACCCAATCGGGACCTCTCAAGACGGCCCGTGACCCAGTCAAGCTCTACAAACAGTCGTTGGCCTTCGACGCGTTGGCTTTGGTGGCGCAGAGAGGCTTAGCCGAGGTATAGGTTGGGCGCTCGCACGCACTCGGCGACACTTTGCCAGCGCTTTTCGCAGCTTAGAACGCTCGCTCGCTGAGTCAAAGAACCCACATTTTAGACGGACCGCCTTTACGGCTCGCTGCGCGACAAGGAGGCAATGATTGCGACTGAAGCTGTCAGCAACGCCGAACTGCGGGCGGCGATTGAGAAACTCGGATTGGACGCTGCACAGTGTGAGTGCGTGCGTGCGTGCGTGCGTGCGCGTTCGCTCGTTGGTTCGCAGAAACGCAGTCGTTTTTTCAGCGTCCTCCGAACGCCAACGACTGACCCAGGACAATTTGGAAGTCTCCGCGCAGTTGGAGTCGGCACGCGTTCAACTGGGCGAGCGCGACAAACAGCTCTCCGGTTGGTTTTGGCGGCCGACACGCGCGAGCACGCGGGTTCGAAACCTCGCCGTGGTGTTTCTTTTTTCTAGACCTTTCTACGGAGTTCGCCGAGTACAAGACGCTGGCCGAGCCTCAATTCAAGGAGCTGATCGTCGTGCGGGAGAAGCTTAGTCGGTCGGAGGAGGAGAGGGCGAAGCTCGTACAAGCTGCCACCATGGATGATGAGGAAAAGCACAGAGTAAGCTGAGATCAGCTGGAAGTACTATGTAGCCCTAGACTCTCCAATACCGGGCAGCGTATGGTCTAGTGGGAGAGAATCGGCCTCTTGTGCTCACGGTTCTGAGTTCGATTCTTCTAGATGGAGCGACTAGATCGAGAACCTTCCTCTCATGGAGTTTCTCGTGCTGCCGCTGCCCTAGATTACTGATGGCGTTCTTACGAATGTCTTTGGCTAATTATGCGGCAAGATGGAACGCGTCATAGAGATGGGTATGCCATATGGGCCATTGACGCAAGGAGAGGCTGAAAGTATGTAGGGTGCCGCAGGGGGGGGGGGCTAATTGCATGGTTTAAGGTACTTCTATTTCCGAATTCTCCATGAATTCTGAAAATTCCTTCCAATTTCTCTCAGGTGCTGAAGCAGGAGGTGTCGAGCCTGCACGTCGCTGTCGATCTAAAGTCGGACGAGTGTCGACAGCTGAGGCAGGAGAACTCGCAGCTGCAGCTGCAGGTCGACGAGCTGCCGAGTCTGAAGATCGAGCTGTCGAAACTGAAGTTCAAGAACTCGGAACTGAAGGCGGACCTGGGCAGGGCGCTCGAGAAAGTCAAGTGAGTCTTGGAGCGTGCGTGCGTGCCTGCCTGCCTGCCTGCCTGCCTGCCTGCCTGCCTGCCTGCCTGTGCCTGTCTGCCCTGCCTGCCAGCCTGTCTCTGCCTGCCTTCCCTGCCTGCCTGCCTGCCTGCCTGCCTGCCTGCCTGCCTGCCTGCCTGCCTGCCCTGCCTGACTGGCTGCCTGCCTGCCTCTGCCTGTCTGCCCTGCCTGCCATCCTGTCTGCCTGCCTTCCCTGCCTGCCTGCCTGCCTGCCTGCCTGCCTGCCTGCCTGCCTGCCTGCCTGCCTGCCTCTGCCTGTCTGTCTGCATGCCTGCCTGCCTCTGCCTGCCTGCCTGCCTGCCTGCCTCTGCCTGTCTGCCTGCCTGCCTCGCCTGTCTGCCTGCCTGCCTGCCTGCCTGCCTGCCCTGCCCTGCCTGACTGGCTGCCTGCCTGCCTCTGCCTGTCTGCCCTGCCTGCCATCCTGTCTGCCTGCCTTCCCTGCCTGCCTGCCTGCCTGCCTGCCTGCCTGCCTGCCTGCCTGCCTGCCTGCCTGCCTGCCTCTGCCTGTCTGTCTGCTTGCCTGCCTGCCTCTGCCTGCCTGCCTGCCTGCCTCTGCCTGTCTGCCTGCCTGCCTGCCTCTGCCTGTCTGCCTGCCTGCCTGCCTGCCTGCCTGCCTGCCTCTGCCTGTCTGCCTGCCTGTCTGCCTGCCTGCCTGCCTGCCTGCCTGCCTGCCTGCCTGCCTGCCTCTGCCTGTCTGCCTGCCTGCCTGCCTGCCTGCCTCTGCCTGTCTGTCTGCCTGCCTGCCTGTATGCATGCCTGCCTGCCTGCCTGCTTGCTTGCTGGCTTGCTTGCCTGCCGGTCCGTTCGTCAACGTGTGTGCGTGGATGTCGCCTGCCAAGTCTGCCCTTTCTCTCTAGAGCGCTGAGCCGCGCGCACGACCTCATGAGCAAGTCGACCATCGAAAGCGAGCGCGTCAACGAGAATCTTCTCCACGAAAAGGAGGTTCGTACTACGTACGTTACAGTGCGTCGTACGTGTACATACATACGCACGCGCAACTACGGCACTGTTGCAGTGGGGTTGAGCGGAATTGGATGCCAAATCACAATTTGTGTCAGTGGCGAGTGCGAGTCGCCATAACCCCGTTGGTTACCCTGCGTGAGAGGCTTAGGCGGGCCACCTTGCCAGAGGGATTAGCAGCTCAGCAGTGGTTTCCTGTGGTGGGAGTCGAACCCCTGACCTCGAGCGCGTGGGGCGCGACGCCCTACCGCTGAGCCGCTCGCTTTCTCCCTTGGAACACACATAGCCGTTATATTTATGTTTCGTCACATTGCAGTGCGTTTGCTTTCGCAGGTGCTGGAGTACCGCCTGCAGTTGTCGGCGGGTCGGTCGACATCGCAGTCCGACGACGCCGCGTCGTCGTCGACAGATGTCGACGGCCTGTCGAACCGCCACTCCGTCTGCGTGGTCGACGGCCGAGCCGCTGCTAATGGGCAGGCGCGCACCCTGCCCAACCCCAGGAGGCAGCAGCACCCCTCTGGTCAGGGCTTCAGGCACTCTGTGGCGGTCGCGCCCAGCCCAACGGCTGAGGGGGGTGAGTGACAAGGCAGTTTGGACACACACACACACACACACACACACACACGTACACGCACGCACACCACACATACACACACGTACACACACGTACACACGAGTGGCTCCCAGCATTTCTGGGTGGAATCGCAATGTACAAAATTTGTCCCGATTCACCTCCCTTCTCTTGCAAAAAATATATACAAGTGGGGCGATCGAATCTACACCCCTCCGCTATGTATTCTGTTTGAAATTGTGACTACCGTACTTTCTATTTATTGCGTGTCTTTAGAATTGGCGTCGAGCTCGTCAGCTCTGAGACACTGCCAGCTGGCCGGTCGGCAGTCGGCGCTGCGTGACGACGGCCGGCAGAACACCGACAGGATCTACGCCAGCGACATGATTTTGCTCGGAGGTGGCAGTGCGTACGTGTGTGCGTGCGTGCGTGCGTGCGCGCCTGCACCTGTGTGCGTGCCAGTGCGTGCGTGCGTGCCGGTGCGTGCGTGCGTGCGTTCGTTCGTGCTGGCGTGCGTGCCAGTGCGTGCGTGCCTGCGTGCCTGTACCTGCGTGCGTTCGCGTCAAACGCACACACGTACATACAGTAGTCTTCTAGACGAAGTCGTGGACGAGGAGGAGACGACGCTGTCCGTGTCGCCGCGCGCGCAGCAGCAGGGCGTCCGCCGTCGACTGCAGTTCGACGACCTCTGCCGGTTCGTGCCCTCTGCACGCACGCACCAGCACGCACGCACCGGCACGCACGCACCGGCACGCATGCACCGGCACGCACACACCGGCACGCACGCGCTGGCAAGCACGCAAGGGCACGCACGCACCGGCACGCACGCACTGGCACGCACGCACCGGCACGCATGCACCGGCACGCACACACCGGCACGCACGCGCTGGCAAGCACGCACCGGCACGCACGCGCTGGCAAGCACGCAAGGGCACGCACGCACCGGCACGCACGCACGCACTGGCACGCACGCACCGGCACGCACGCACTGGCACGCACACAAGGGCACGCACCGGCACGCACGCACTGGCACGCACGCACTGGCACGCACGCAAGGGCACGCACGCACCGGCACGCACGCACTCGCACGCACGCACTGGCACGCACGCACCGGCACGCACGCACTGGCACGCACGCACTGGCACGCACGCACCGGCACGCACGCACCGGCACGCACGCACTGGCACGCACGCACCGGCACGCACGCACT
Organism: Paralinhomoeus sp. GSCO2_6; assembly: GCA_030248085.1. Taxonomy (NCBI): domain Eukaryota; kingdom Metazoa; phylum Nematoda; class Chromadorea; order Monhysterida; family Linhomoeidae; genus Paralinhomoeus; species Paralinhomoeus sp. GSCO2_6. The sequence continues at coordinate 23,205 of JASAMY010000277.1, forward strand.
GGCACGCACGCACCAGCACCCACGCACCAGCACCCACGCACCCGCACCCACCCACCGGCACCCACGCACCGGCACGCACGCACTGGCACGCACGCACACAGGCACGAGCGCACGCACCGGCATGCACGCACCGGCACGCACGCACCGGCACGCATGCACCGGCACGCACACACCGGCACGCACGCACTGGCACGCACGCAAGGGCACGCACGCACCGGCACGCACGCACGCACTGGCACGCACGCACCGGCACGCACACAAGGGCACGCACCGGCACGCACGCACTGGCACGCACGCACTGGCACGCACGCACCGGCACGCACGCACCGGCAAGCACGCACTGGCACGCACGCAAGGGCACGCACCGGCACGCACGCACTGGCACGCACGCACTGGCACGCACGCACCGGCACGCACGCACCGGCATGCACGCTCTGGGACGCACACATGGGGACGCACCGGCACGCACGCACTGGCACGCACGCAAGGGCACGCACGCACTAGCACGCACGCACTGGCACGCACGCACCGGCACGCACGCACTGCCACCCACGAACAGCAACTCACGCACCGGCACGCACGCACTGCCACGCACGCACTGGCACGCCCGCACAGCCACGCACGCACCGGCACGCACGCACTGGCACGCACGCACCGGCACGCACGCACTGGCACGCACGCACCGGCACGCACGCACCAGCACGCACGCACTGGCACGCACGCACTGGCACGCACGCACCGGCACGCACGCACTAGCACGCACGCACCGGCACGCACGCACCGGCACGCACGCACTGGCAAGCACGCACTAACGTACCATAACGTACGCTCATGTCAGGGACGAAGGCGGCGAGGCGGTGCGTCTGCGCAGTCAGTCGTCGGCAGCGGCGCCGCGGCGTCGGCCGCTGTCGACAGCGTCGTCGGCGGCGCTGTCGACGAGTCTCTCGACGGCGACGACCACCTCTGACGAGGACGACACTCTAAGGCGGTCGCCCACTGCCGACAGCGGCGTCGGCGCCGACAGCCTGCAGTCCTCTGTGTCGGCAGCGGCGGCGGCGCCAAGACGATGAAGATTCGAAATTTGAAATTTAATTTTTTTCCATCAAAATTTGAACAATTCGAACGGCAACGGATCTCTTGTAAACAGAGGCTGGAATGCGCGGATTTAGACCGGACACACACAGGCAATGGCGTTTACTCGTAGGGTTTGTGTTCGATTTTCCGCGGTTCATGACACGACAATAACCCGTAGGCGTTCCCTGTTCTATAACTGGTGTCCTCAATACAGGCTGTTGTTGTTGTTGGATTTGGGGCGACGCTAGGAGGCCTGTCAATGGCCCATGTAGCCTACCCATCTCCATGACGCCTTCCCGCCTACAGCCGTATAATTAGCGGAAGACTTTCGGAAGAACGCCATCTGTAATCTAGGGCAGCGATGGCACGAGAAAATCCATGGAAAGGGAAGTCCTCGATCTAGTGGCGCCATCAAGAATCGAACCCAGGACCTTGCGCGCAAGAGGCCGGTTTTTTGCCACTAGGCCATGCCGCTGCCCCCTCAATACAGGCGGTAATTAGCGCATTTTTTTAATTGGACGCTTGTATTGCAGGCCTTGCAATGGTGCGTGCGTGCGCCCCCGCTTTTGTCAGTCAGTCGCTTTTAGTCGTGATAACTTGGTGCGTTCTGTGTTCGCCTTTGCCTCTTCTAGCGATGCGTCCTTCCGCGCTTGTGCGAAGTGACAGTTCCCTTGTCGGCTTTCGTCACTTGCGTACGCACGCACGCACACACATACACGTGTCTAAACTCAGTCAGTGGCGGAACCACGGACATTTTTTTCGGATGGGGGTGGAGGATTTCGCAGAAGGGAAACCCTGATGAAGTTTACAGCTCACCACAGCATCGCACGAAATTGCGCGCCCGCATCGCCTAGAGACATGCAGGAACATATCGACGACACCTGCACATGTTGGGACGAGCTTGGTACAACGTCGAAAACGTTGTCGTGCAAACTTCTTTACCAAGAAGTTCCTGCTCTGCTAGACATTATTAGAAGAACAGCCGACGAAATCGACATGCAACGTTTCGCATCATACACTGAAGTTGCAGTACTGAGGGTGACACGCACGCACGCATCGACAGAGGAGCACATCTTAGACTGAAATAACTGGGGATTCTACTGAATATCACCTATATAGGTAAGTGCCGTGAATCATGCAACAGTGCCCCGGGGAAAGGCAAGGTTGAAAGCATAGTGCCCCAGGGGCACTATTGGAGGATTTACGGTACGCTCACTGCCGCTGAGATTCTGCCCTCACGCTCTCACAACTTGAGTCTCCACTCTACCCCTTTCCTCAACAACTCCACTTTGACAGCCTATTTGGTGCCGCGGTCTTCGCCGGCCACTCTGATGACCGGAGTCGCCGAAGCGTTTTCGGCAAAGACGACGCGTTTCAAGGCCTTTCTCACCGAGCCGCTAAACGCCGACACGACGAACGGGTTCGTCAGCGTCATGGCGTCGAGCGTCAGGTAGAGAAAACCCAAAAGGCCCATTAGGTCGTTCGTCATCTGGATGTACATCGTCCCGATCACATAGGCCAACAGCTCCAGAAAGAGCACCACTCCAGAAAGGGTCAGCTTCAGCTCGGTCAAGTGGGAGACGGTCGAAGACTTGTAGCTGAATCATTGGTCGATTGGTGACACAATGTCGTCATGCGGAAGACTATGTTGTTGCTAGAATAGGGCTATGCTAGGAGGCAGTGAAAATAGCATGCCCATCTCCATGACACCTTTCCGTCTAGAGCCGCACAATTTTGCCAAAGACATTCGGAAGAACGCCATCTGTAATCTTGGGCAGCAACGCACGAGAAAATCCATCAAAGGGAGGTCCTCGATCTAGTGGCTCCATAAAGAATCGAACCCAGGACCGTGCGCGCAAGAGGCCGATTCTCTACCGCTAGACCACACGCTTCCTGCAGAAGACTATAAGATACGACACCTCAAGAGCTTGCAGGCCATGGCGAGATACAAGACCAGTCCTAGGATGGCGCATGCCCAGGCGGTCAACGTGTTCACCAAGCCGATGCTCAGCGTGACACCGTCGTCGAGGTACTGGATGACGACAGCGGTCCCATTGGCCACGATCGACAGCTCGCTGTGCATCCACGGAAAGGGCGCGATCACCATTCCCAAGAGCGGCAGCGCAAACTGCACCAGCACGGCCGCCAGCACCGCCCGACCGCTCCACCACTGAACGAGAAAAATACAGGGCAGAAGACCGAGAGCATTGCATTGCCATATCTTAGGCTGTAAAGCCCGATTTACAGCCGCCGGATAGTCCGCCGGACTATCCGCCGGACTCGAGTTGATCAACTTTCAATAAAGGCCGATTTACAGCCGCCGGACCCGGACCCGGTCACGGACTCGGACCCGGCCCCGGACTCGGACACGGAGTCCGTCGGTCAAAAGGCGCGTTTACAGCTGCCGGACTATCCGCCGGTCTTTTTTTAGAAATGCGCGTCTACACCCTCCAATTTTGGCCAAATTCTCAATTTTGCAACAGGGGGGACCCTGTCGAATTTTTTGGACATTGTGCCATTTCGGCTGGGGAAGCTTTAGACACTCTCGCATCCAATCTGTTTACACGCTTTGCGCTCGTTTGTCTGACTACATTCACACCAAAACGTTGTCAAAACGGTCAATTTTTGTGCTCAAAATAGCGCCGCAGGCAATTTTGTAGAGTAGGGTAACGAACTTTCACGGTTTCAATGCGCCGCAGGCGAAAATTTGGCTCTTTAGTGTCGTTTTCATCATTATTTGCATTGAAATCGAGAAAAATGCCCAGATTGGCACTTTTGCAACAGAGGGTACCAAGTTAAAAAATTTTAGCTTCGGAGAATTTCGGGGGGGCCAGCTTCCCCCCCTTCCCCCCTTGGCTACGCCACTGCTCCCGCCCGGCAGCAGCGGCAAGAAACTTCCAAGAGCGCTGTAAGAAACTTCCAAGTGCGCTTTCAGAAACTTCCAAGTACCAAAACTTGCGCAATATCTGTACTCGGAAGGCGTTTCCGCCAGATTCAAAAAAAGACCGCGGACTAGTCCGCGGACTTTATTGAAAGTTGGTCAAGAACGCCAGATTCAAAAAAAGACCGCGGACTAGTCCGCGGACTTTATTGAAAGTTGGTCAACTCGAGTCCGGCGGATAGTCCGGCGGACTATCCGGCGGCTGTAAATCGAAAGACCGGGTCCGCGAGCGGGTCCGGCGGATAGTCCGGCGGACTATCCGGCGGCTGTAAATCGGGCTACTCGAGTCCGGCGGATAGTCCGGCGGACTATCCGGCGGCTGTAAATCGAAAGACCGGGTCCGCGAGCGGGTCCGGCGGATAGTCCGGCGGACTATCCGGCGGCTGTAAATCGGGCTTGAAGTCCGCGGACTAGTCCGCGGTCTTTTCTTGAATCTGGCGGAAACGCCTTCCGAGTACAGATATTGCGCAAGTTTTGGTACTTGGAAGTTTCTGAAAGCGCACTTGGAAGTTTCTTACAGCGTTCTTGGAAGTTTCTTGCCGCTGCTGCCCGGCGGGAGAGCTAGAATTGAACGTAATTTTTGTTCTTCTTTCATAATAGTGCTTTCGCTGAGCTCTTAGGTGGCGCTGTTGAGCTGGCCGGTCGTCGCGCCGACGCTTGTTTCGAATTGTTTTCTACCGTACCGACAAAAGTACCCGTTCAAAAGAGGGTGTAGACGCGCATTTCTAAAAAAAGACCGGCGGATAGTCCGGCAGCTGTAAACGCGCCTTTTGACCGACGGACTCCGTGTCCGAGTCCAGGGCCGGGTCCGAGTCCGTGACCAGGTCCGGGTCCGGCGGCTGTAAATCGGCCTTAAGCTCTCTCGTTAAGGCCGATTCACAATTAACGGTCTTCCCATCGGTCTCGGTCTCGGTCTTTCCATGCCAAACAGCGAAGACCGAGACCGAGACCGACGATGTTGGGAACTTTGAACATTTGCTCCGGTCTTCATCGGCCTTCATCGGACTCGCGTTGCAAGACGCGCATTCAACCGAAGATCATTGAAAGACCGGAGGCAACGCGTTGTCAATTTGGCATGGGTCAAAAAGACCGAGACTGATGGGAAGACCGTTAACTGTGAATCAGCCTTTAGCTTGTCATTCCCAGTGCGTCGCGGACTCTGCTAATGAGCGTGCCAATCCCCAAGTGAGTCCCAAAGCATTTCAACCTGCCCTCTATTCTATGCTATTCTTGAGTATGTAGAGGAGACGCCCTTTGGATACCTAATTTACGGATTCAGTGTCTGAAACCATCGACGCACACTTTCGTAGTCGTGTGGCCAAAAAACGGCCGTGAAGCGATTGATCACCAGCAGTGTCGTGCCCAAGCACTGACTCGTCACGTACTGGATCGACGACGCCACCGCCAACGTCACAATCATCTATATGCGGCACTTCAATGTTTTTTTTTTCATTTTTTGAATGTCAAATTGCGCAGCAACCAAAAACCACTCACGTGGTCATTCGACGTGTAGAAGTCGAAGAACATGCCGGTGGTCATGGGGCGCGACAGGAGCCACTAAATGCGGTATGGGTCAAAGAAAGCCACTAATTAAAGCTCGTTTATAAAGCCACTAATTAAGCCCATTCACACCTGTAACCGGGTCTGGAAGAGTGGGGGGGGGGTGAATGGCACGGGGGAGTCGGGGGGGGGGGGAGAGTCTTCAGAGAAAGAGTAAAGATTGTTTGAATTATACTGCTACTTTTTGGTCAAAGATGGGTCAAAATAGGCTCTAAATAGTGTTATTTATAGCTGTTTTATGGCCGTATAACACTGAAAAGCAGTGAAAACATTTGCTCACGTTTATCGCTTTAGACAAGGTGAAAATCCGTTGGGAAACTTCTGGGGGGTCTGAAGGGTGTTGGAAAATAGTGGGCCCCGACCACCTCCCCAGTTACAGGTTCATTTGGGCAGTGTCCGCACGTGATGCAGCGTCGCCTCAAGGTCGGCAGCGCCCAGTGCCAGGCAGAGGGTGAAAAAAGACGACCGTAACCGTTCGTCCTCCTTGCGACCCCTCCAGATCGCCCACAAGAAGAGACCATAGAAGGGCACCGAAATAACGTACACTATCGACGAAGCGAAAAGATAGCCGCAAAAGGCGGCCGTGGTACAAATCATCGCTGCGCAAATTTGGTTTCTCGAGGGTGAGAGAGAAAAATCTTTAAAAGTTCGACAAACAGATCAAGTCACCGACTATCTTTCCGAAGCTTGAATACGACACAGGTTCGCCGATGAAGGCACGCGCCCATCAATACGGAGCATTGCGTGTTTCCATTCAGCGACAAATTAGAAACGTCAGTAGAATGTATGTGCAGGGTACCCAACACCAACAGTGCCGATTGAGTGCTATGCGAGTATACATCTTTGGTAAGTTTGGCAAAAGTGCACGAAAATCGACTTGGCTTTCACACGCTCGATGCACCTTCTGTCACACGCTACATGTACGGATTGCGTAGGTGCCTGTGTACGTGGTGTGCGTAGGTTTTTATGTGCGTACGCATTTTGCACTAGCTTGTACCATAGGGGCAGCCTAGTGGTAGAGAATCGACCTCTTGCACGCACGAATTCGATCAAAGTTCGATCCTTGACGATTGACGAATCCACTAAACGAGTATCCCAATCAATGAATTTTCTCGTGCCGTCCCTGCCCTATGTTGTTGTTGTTGGATTAGGGGCAACGCTAGGAGGCCGTCAATGGCCCATATAGCATACCCATATCCATGACGCCTTCCTGTCCAGAGCCGGCAATCAGCCAAAGACCTTCGGAAGAACGCCAGGGAAGTCCTCGGTCTAGTGGGACCATCAAGAATCGAACCCACGAGCTTGCGCAAGAGGCCGATTCTTTACCACTAGGCCATGGCGCTGCCCCTGCCCTAGATTACAGATGAGTCATAAATTACAAATGTCTAGCTATTTCTGCGGCTCTATGTACATAGATAGACAGGAAGGCGTCATGGAGCCATTGACAGCCGTCGTTGCCCTTATTCCGACAACAGCACCTCGCATAAATCTGTGTAAAGGGAAAGCAAAGAAAGCCCCTACCCTCTTCTAGTCTAGTCTAGTCTAGTCTATACCTAGTCTAGTGAGTCTATACCTAGTCTATTCCTAATCTCGGTCCGTTCGAACTGTACGATACGTACACTGCGCTCTATCAGGGTGTACGCGTCAGCGTACAACCCTAATATGTGACGACTTGCGCGCGCGAGAATTCGGATTTTTGATCGCCTATAACTTTTGATTGGCTGAACCGATTTCGGCGCGTTATGGGTCAAAAGAAGCGCACTCATCGGGGGACCGTACGTGCCACAGCGCGTTGCAGTATTGCTGCGCGTTAAGGGGGTACGCCCGAAAATGTTCCCGAAAAGCGTCTTTTTTTTCGTGTTCTCCTCCCAGTTTTTGGAGCGCCACTCGCTAGTGCCGTGGGCAATTGGAATGAAACTTGGCATGTGTAAGCGACCCATGATGGCAATTTTGCGTACCAAAGGAATCGTCTCTGCGTCCTACCAAACTCGAGATATCGCCGATTTTATGCGTTTTTTCGGACATAGTCGTTTTTTTGGGGTGGTTTCCACCAAGAGTAAATCTCGAAAAAGTGCCCAATTAACCCCCAATTTTTTTTTGATTTCCTTGAACAGTTTCTTATGGGAAGTCTATGCCAAGTCACTGAACCTAAAACTTCATCACTGATAATGAGATATTAGCAATTAAAAATTTCAGCCGAAAGTTCCGTGCCCTATAGGCTCTTTAACGGTGCATCGCAGAGCTTCGCTATAATGGGGAAAGTTGATCGCCCAGACGTGATCTTGACCAGTTTCAGCAAGTGGACCAAATTGGATGCACCAAAATGCCTCCCACCATTATACCGATAACGAGAATTGGCGATATTTCGGCCTAAGCATCAATACTAAAGTTGATGGCCCTTTGATGTTGAACATTTCATTCCTTGGAGCCAACACGCTCCAACGCACCAAAATATTTTCACTTCCGAGATAATCGATAAATATCGATATTGGTAGCTCGGATCACTTCGGCTAAAACACAAAAGATGACCGCCTCCACGTGTAGATCATTTTGATTCCTTACACCACTAAGCTCCGACGCACCAATATGGCGCTGCAGATCTGCACGCACGCACGCACACTATCAAATGGGCTGCTTCACAAAAAAACTCGATGTGGGCACGTCGCATCACTTCGGCTAAAACACAAAAGTTGACCGCCTAGTTATAGCGATCATTTTGATTCTTTACATCACTATGCTACGATGCAGCAATATAGCACAACTGCACACGCACGCACGCACGCACGCACACACACACAATTATCCGCAGTGGCTTCTGTTTGTAGTTTCTCTGCATGCTGTGCCATTTGCTGATAGGTTATCCTGCTTTGTATCATTTGCATGACAATTAGTTGTGCACAACTTTGGTCAATGAAAAATACATGTGTACCTATTTTCAATCCACATGCTCACATTCTATATGATGAGTGTCTCCTACTGCACTCGAGGGATTCTACCGAACATGCTACATATGTCATACATGGTACATATGTCATGCGTGCGTGGGAGCGTACGTGCATGCATGTGTACGTGCATGCCTGCATGCGTGCGTGCGTGTGCCTGTATAGGTTTTACACATCGATGTTTGTCTTACGAAAAAACACTGTATTAAGGAAAAATTTGCAGGCGCCTGCAAAAAAGGTGAATATGTGACGCTCTTTTGTTGGAGACCAGTTTGAAAAAGAGGGGTATCAATTAAGGCATGCCTCATTTATGTATAGCCACTTATGCTTTGCGGCTGATCAACTTCAGTTTGAACAAACCATGTATAAAAACCGAACCAAACGCAGCAACACGTCACATATTCGGCATTTTTTTGTGTTAGCCATCTCACTCACCCAAAACGCAACAGCAATCTTTTCACATCTCATCTATCTCTGGTCATTACCATCGACCTGGCACAGCCAAAGTTCCTTCATAAATAATCGGCACCTTGCTAACATTTGTGAGATGTGGATTGCCACTACAGTTCAGTTAGTGATGTGTAGGTATATACATACTGGATGGCTGGCTGTACTGGCTACATTCGTCATTCCCTTTTTGGCATTTCACCCAATAACGCACTGCTCCTATGCAACGTGTTTGCGTGCGTGCGTGCGTGCGTGCGTGCGTTCGTGCGTGCTTGCGTGCGTGCGTGCGTACGTCTGCATAGTGGTCCATGTGCAAGACCCTGGGATCCTTCCTGCCTGTCTCGCAACCACGTGGCGTTTAGTCATGCGACATATGTGAATGCAGGGTGTTACAGTCCAGTTAGGTCCTATAATTGCCACTGCTCCTTTCCATGCACGCGAACACAAAAAAATGCCGAATATGTGACGTGTTGCTGCGTTTGGTTCGGTTTTTATACATGGTTTGTTCAAACTGAAGTTGATCAGCTGCAAAGCATAAGTGGCTATACATAAATGAGGCATGCCTTAATTGATACCCCTCTTTTTCAAACTGGTCTCCAACAAAAGAGCGTCACATATTCACCTTTTTTGCAGGCGCCTGCAAATTTTTCCTTAATTCACCTTCTTCAAACTCACTTCGCGCTAAATAATACACTGTCACTGCAAAATAGAATGCTCTAGAACGCTGTTGGTTTACGACACAGACACAGACAGATAGAGAGGCTCAGGCAGCACCGTTAACACCGAATATCTGCGCAATTGAACAACTCCAAACTGAATACGCACTGCACGCGCAACAAAAGAGCCAAAGAAATGATTGTCGCTAAGTGAACAGCTAGCGTTGAAGGCGTGTGACTGTGGTCTCGTGCCGCGTGTACGGTATGTGCAAAATTCAAATTGGTCCACTTAAATATTCGAATTTTTCCATTTTTTTTCTAGACGCCGTCATCCTCCACGATGCGGACCCGGCCGGCAACGCTCTGTTCTGTAAGCTCCTATAACGTTTCTATTTTATTTTACTTTACTATTTAGAATTTTTAATCTAATTAATTGAACGTTGATAAACGATAAAAAAAAACAATGGAAAACCTGCAGCATGGAATCTCTGGGCGGGCCGTCGCCCACTCGTCCGGCGGCCTGTCGCTTCAAGTCCGATGAAATCATGGCTGTAAATGTTTGTCATTTTGGTGTGCAGTATAATTTTTTTTAAAATTTTGCATTAAAACAGCACGACAATGGAGAGTGCGACCCCGTTATTTCAAATTGTGTCGCACACGGTTGGTAGTGGGGGGGGGGGAGGTTGTGCACAAACTTCTCTACCCAACGTACCGTAAACCCTAGGTATATTTAGCCCCCCCTCCTCCCTCCCAAGACCACTTCCAGTTTATAGGCCCCTCTATAATTAGCACCCCCTCCCCCCTATAATCATACACCCTCCTAGAGCTCGAACGAAGCAATTAGCCCCGGGGGCTAATTATAGGGTTTACGGGGTCTTCCGATATATATATTAGGGATGAGCACGGGCCTGGACATCTCGGCCCGGCCCGGCCCGCCAAATAGTCCGGCCCGTCCCGGCCCGGCCCGCACCCTCAAAACGCAGGCCCGGCCCGGCCCGGCCCGTTTAATTGCTCCAGATCGCAGGCCCGGCCCGGCCCGGCCCGCTTTACAAAATAAGTACCGTGTACAATTTACTGAAATGCCGCGTGCCAATTCGTGGGATTCACTAAACGAACTGGCGCGTCCACCTCTCAGAATCGCAGTTCACAACCATTTTACGGATGCAATTGCGATCGACACGCAGTTCACAAGTTTCTGTTGAGAAAGATTAATGAATTCACAGTGCTGTCTGACAGGTGGCCGCGCCGCTTGGTGAACGCTTGCCGAGACGAGGCGCTTGGAGGGCGCCAAGCTGGCGGGCGTCGCGTGCACATTCCGCGCGATGGACGCGAGGCAGGGTAGCGGCCGCCGGCCGTCTTTCAGTAGGCGACCAGCTTCATAGTCTGCTTGGCAGTGTCCAAGAAGCGGCTCAACTCTCAGCAGCTGAGGAAGTTTCGCTGCCAGCAAACAGTTCCGTGAATTTTGTGGGCTCTGCAGGCAGACCTTCTGCAGCAAAGTCAACCATCTGTCTGACGTGCTGGTAGCGCTAAAGCGCTTTGAGCGCTAAAGACGCGCGTCGTAGAATACAAAGTCGCCAATACGGTGCGGAACTTACAATGCATTGCATAGGTAGCTATCTACGTTGGCCAGCCAAGAACGTCCGGCCCGGCCCGGCCCGGCCCGCACCCTCGAAACGCAGGCCCGGCCCGGCCCGGCCCGCAAAACGGGCCTGGAATTCCGGCCCAGCCCGGTCCACGGGCCGGGCCGGGCCGGTCCGGGCCGTGCCGGCCCCAGCCCATGCTCATCCCTAATATATATACAGTAGCTCGCTTCGAGTACCGTAAAACCCACACTAGTACCATCCTCACTATTGTCGCCACGGGAAATGCAAAGGCACCAAAAAATGTTTTTGCCCAGAATTTTGTTTCTCTATTCGGGAAGGCCAAAATGCAGAAACACGCACCCGTTAGCACCGTACCCACAAGCAATGAGCCGCTCAGCGTCAAGTTGCACAGATAGTACGGTGGCTCCGCCCCTTGTAGCATTAGTGCGCCCGCCATCGTCATGGCAACTCCAAAAATCTAAATGCAGTAACCGAAGTCAAATGAACAATTAGCAAGTTACCAGATTTATACTTAAAAGCGTTTGGTGTCGGTCAAACGCACGCACGCACGCACGCACGCCCGCACGCACGCCGCACGCACGCACGCACGCACGCACGCACGCACGCACGCACGCACGCACGCACGCACGCACGCACGCACGCACGCACGCACGCACGCACGCACGCACGCACGCTCGCGCGCACGCACGCACGTACGCCCGCACGCTCGCACGCTCGCACGCACGCATGCACGCACGCACGCACGCACGCACGCATGCACGCACGTACGCACGCGCGCGCGCGCGCGCGCGCTCGCACGCACGCCCGCCCGCACGCACGCACGCACGCACGCACGCACGCACGCACGCACGCACGCACGCACGCCGCACGCACGCACGCACGCACGCACGCACGCACGCACGCACGCACGCATGCACGCACGCACGCACGCTCGCACGCACGCACGTACGCCCACACGCTCGCACGCACGCACGCACACGCACGCACGCACAGACCTGAGCGAACGCGTTTAAAAGTCCCGACATGGTTCCCTCGCAGACTGGATACGTGATTTCGGCGCCCAACTCAAAGCCGATAGGCAAATAGCCGGTCATGAAAAATCTGAAGAACAATTCAATATTTCACAATTACGGAATTACATGTATTACGGTACAAAAATTTGCATATAAATCATACCCCAAAAAGGCTGCGATGCAGAAGACGACGAGCATTGCGTTTGAATACAAGAGCGACGCTGTGAACGCTAACATTCCTACGAAGGACAGCAAATACACGCCCACGGTGGTCCATCTGAAATTTTAAGGTGTTTTTGTAGGTACTGGTACGGTATGCTTAATAGAAATTACTGAATTATCTTCATTTGTAGTATGTGAAAAATACAAGTGCAATCGTATATAGGTAAATTAAAAAACTTTTTTCATGTCGGTCTACTCGCACACTAGTTTACCACTTTATACTTTTGTCTTTTTTTTGTCTTTTTTAAAACACCATGCAACGGCCAAACTACGTGGTCAAATTTTGAATATGTTACAAAAACAGTCGCAATTAAGTTTAAACAGGTGATTTCAACTTCAGCATACGGTAAAACCGCGCCACGTACTTTGTACGTCAACTGGCTACTGTAGTTTCAAACTTGTAACTTGTAGGAAATGTAGGAATCAAAAGCAGAAACAAAAAAGTGTAGGAAACAAAAAATTCAAAATTGTAGGAAACAAAAACAAACTTGTAGGAATGCGTCTTGTCCAGCCAAATGCCGCACAAAACAGAACCCAGCATACCGGCGCAAATTATCACCAGACCGATTCTGCCGATGTTGATCTCTTCGCCCTAAAAACAGTATATTTGAAATGTGTTAAAAAAATACTTGAATTTTTGAATTCAAGATTTTGATTTTCGACCGTACCTTGTAAATGTTGATGAGCATTTCGTTTAACAGAGTCCCGACGGCGTAGAAAGCGCCCACGTTGATTCCTAAATTCGCATGATACATACGTTTAGTTAGAAATACTATCGATTAGAATAGAAACGTCTTATTATTGCACTATCTACTGTGCAAGCGTACTTCAAGGGTTTTCTGACCCCCAAAATAGCGCTATTTTGAGACCCTTGGGATAACGAAACGTAGCTACCATAGGGTATGTGCCGGTATTTTGACAGCATTTTGGTGTACCATTTGTCCATCCCTGGATACCTACTCGCAACCCCACTATTGGTCTGGTGGACTCCCCCTCCTTCCCAACTCTGCCAGACCACCATACCGGTACATAGGTATACCGTAAACCCTATGATTGGCCCCATTTATTTACCCTCCCCCCATAATTACCCGCCCTCCCTACAACACTGTGTTTGTTAGCCACCCTCCTATAATTACACCCCTCCCTGCCTATGCCTCGCATGGTAGCAATTACCGTAAATCCTATGATTAGCCTCCCGGAGCCTAATTGTTTCGTTCGAGCTCTAGGAGGGTGTATAATTATAGGGGGTGGGGGCTAATTATAAGGAGGGGGCTAATTATAGGCTTTACGGTAGAGCCCAAAAGCTAATTATGGGGTTTACGATAACCAAGGTTCCCTGATATGATTCATACAACACATAAATTCGAGGAGCTACAGGAAAAATGCGCCCACCATACGTGACGAGCAGGAGCCAGTAGCTGCGATTCGACAGCAGCTGCTTTAAGGAGCGGAAATAATTGGTGTCAGTCTCCTCTAGTGCCGATAGCTGTGCTCTGCTTGGGGGCAGTGGCGGCTCGTTGGCGAAAACTGAAAATAAATTCGAATTGCCTCAGTTATGGGCCTGAAACTAGCACCGGTTGTGTTCAGGGACACTGTGCCAAAGAGCGCAACTGTACATTCCAGTCAAGGCGCTCTAGGCTGATGTACATGTACATACCGTACATAGCGCTCTAGGCTGATGTTCTTTCGGGCTGTGAGGGGGATTTGCCTACCTATAAAGGGAGCTTATAATGTAGGTTAAAATCAAGCCAGACGCATTGAATCGTTTGATAGAAATCATAACGTATTTTTGTGAATAAAGAAAAATGTACAAAAATGTTTACGAAAAAATTATTTTTTCTTTGTATTGTACTGTCTGCAAATCTGGGTGTAGTGTACATACAGTTCGGAATGCATTACCGGAGCGTTTCGAAACTTGCATTTTGCAATTCTTTTAGGCGCTATGTACATAGCAGATGTAAATCGACAGATGTGCATGGGTACCTACCGTAAATCCACCAATCGGGCCCCCGGGGTGCTATTTTTTCAACCTCTCCTTACTCGGGGCACTATTGGAGGGGGGGGGGCACTATTGGAGGGGGCTTCTATTATTTCAACCTAAAAAAATATTGAATGGTAATGCTAGTTTCGCTGTCAAAATTGCCAATTTTTCCGTGATTTTGATCACTTTTGCCACATTTAATGGTTGATTTACCGTTAATAGTTGCTGAAACGTACTATTATTGGTTAGTAGTAGTGTGTATACACGATATAAATGTACCTACCACTATATTTTTGCCCATAAAAGGCCCATGGCACAACATACCCCTTACCCCCGGGGGCACTATTGGAGGGGGGGGGGCTCTATTATTTCAACCTTGCCGTACCCGGGGGCACTATTGGAGGGGGGGCACTATTGGAGGGGGGCACTATTGGAGGGGGGGGGGGGGTTGTATTGGAGGATTTACGGTATATACAGTTGACGCGTTGTACCACACTGGTTCTTTGGCACTGGCAATCAAACGTACCGCAAATGCTCCACTAGTGCCTATACTTTCAACCTCTCCGGACTCGGGAGCACTATTGGAGGGTTTACGGTAGGTACATACGCCCCAGACACGGGCAACGCACGCTATCGCACGCACGCGCGCACCGACAACCCACACAATAAACGAGCAAAAGCACTAGTAGTAACTGCAAAAAGAAATATTGCTCACAGAGAAGAATCAGAAGGAAAATGACGCAATTTACAGTCGCCGAAGAAATGAAGAGCGTTTGAAAGCCACTGGCGACGAGCGCAGTTTCATTTTGAAGCGTTTCATTTTCCGCGCTGTAATTTGGCACGATCATTGGAGGTATAAGGAATCCCAATGCAATTCCGACCTATAAATTCAAAAGTCAAAGTTAACTATGTAAATATTTTTTTGTAAAACCTTGAAAAAAAAGTGAAATTTCCAAGAAATTCGAAAGTCACCAACGGCTATCATATGGAAAAGAGTTACGCGACGATTCCAGTATTTTAACATAAATTTCAAAACTCAACTATAGAAAACGATTTTAAACGAAATAGACACTTCGAGCTTAAATTAAAAGCTTTTCGAAGCGCCGTACTTGATTTCCAAAGACACCAATAGCGCAAGCTGTCGACACTTCGTTGGGACCGAACCAAACAGCGGCCAATTTTGGGGGAATTCCTAGCGTAAATACCTAAAGAAATCTGGAAATCGACCGTGCGTGCGTGCGTGCGTGCGTGCGTGCGTGCGTGCGTGCGTGCGTGCGTGCGTGCGTGCGTGCGTGCGTGCGTGCGTGCGTGCCTGCGTGCGTGCGCGTGCTTGGTTATAGTACCTGAGACGAGCCTGCAATTGTCTGACCCAAGAAAGTCAGCCAAAAACGGTCCGGCCGCGCCGACAGGCACTTTAGTAGTGCGCCCAGAGCATTGCCAAAGCCACCTAATAGAGCAGATACCCTAAAATTGTGCCCTTAAGCGCAATGGTACACCGTAACTGGGAATGGGTGGGAGGGTGGGCGGTGGTTACCCTCCCTCTCAACCCCCTGTACACGATCTTTTACCGTCAAACCGTTCAATTCACGTTTTTTTTTCATTTTTATGAATTGCGATTTCAACTGTGTAGTATGCAAATCTTCCTACAGTATACCTCAGACCGTAGTTGTTCAGAATCCAGGTGGCGGGCAGAATCAGCGGTATGTAGTTGGACATGTAGATCATGGAAGTCCAGCCCACATACAAATTGGGCACATCGTAAAATCGGGCCGTGATATTCATGATAATCGCGTACATAATCCATTGAAAAGCGTTCGAGGCAGAGAGAACAGCAAAAATTGCCAGGATCAGATAGCGCCTCCAGTAGACTTTCGTCGCCAGAGGACCACTAAATTCCAACTCCATCTTTCCACCGTCGAGCCGCTTCATTTTCTGAGAAGAATTGTCTGAACGCGCGAGCGAAGAAGATTAAACAATCAAAGGAGAGAGAGAGAGCACGAACAAACAAAGGCGGTGTCCACGTCCGTGCGTCGAGTGTCGAGAGTCTACAGACACAGACGCCGTCTAAGCGATTCTGTCAAAAAGCGCAGCGCCGTCCTTAAGCGGCTCAACCGCCTCCCAGGAATGTATACTGACAGAAGCAAACAAAAGTTTTAAGCTCAGCGACTTTTCAACTTTAAAGATGAGGTCTTAAGAGATCTTTGAGCACGCACGCACGCACGCACGCACGCACGCACGCACGCACGCACGCACGCACGCACGCACGCACGCACGCACGCACGCACGCACGCACGCACGCACGCACGCACGCAAGCGTGTGGGAGGGTGAGACAAGTTGCGCCCAACAAACACTTTT
>JASAMY010000277.1:45000-84024 GCA_030248085.1 Paralinhomoeus sp. GSCO2_6
ACGCGCACACACACGCGCACACACACGCGCACACACACGCGCACACACACGCGCACACACACGCGCACACACACGCGCACACACGCACACACACACACTGGTCAGCTGGTGCTTGTTTTGAAAAGTTGACGAAAAATTGGCGAATGGCGCAGTGGGAATTGAACCCACGTCTCTGGATTACCGGTCCAGTGTGCTACCGCTACACCACACGCGCACGCCAACTCCTCGTCAAATTCGAAATGAGAAGGCAAAGACAACGAAAGGGCGAGCCTTAGGCCGCAGCACCAAAGTCGCGTCTTTGCCGAAACATATTGAAAAGTTGACGAAAAATTGGCGAATGGCGCAGTGGGAATTGAACCAACGTCTCTGGATTACCGGTCCAGTGTGCTACCGCTACACCACACGCGAAAGCCAACTCCTCGTCAAATTCGAATTGAGAAGGCAAAGACAACGAAAGGGCGAGCCTTAGGCCGCAGCACCAAAGTCGCTCGTACTGGCCAGTCGCGTGGTCGAAGACCAGCACGTCTGCCAGCGTCGTGAAACCGGTTTGGTGGTCGTTGTCGTCCTCATCGCGGTACTTCACTCCGCCACTGATGAGCACCTTCCCACCTGCACGATACGCGAGAGCGTGTTATTATTTTTTTATTATTTATTTTATTCCCAGCATTCACGTACACACTGTACACCACGAACAAAACAACACGACGACACCGCAACACGATACATCGAACAATGGTGCGATACATTGTACATGCCACTGGAGGGCTAGGCCAGGCTAAGCGAGGGCGGCTTCCGAGCCCTTAAATAACTGCCGTATACTGATTGCTGAGTCTACTTTTGAAAGAGTGAACAGAGGGAGAGATTACCGTACCAGCTGAGAGGTTATTCCACACTGCGACCACTCGGTTTGAAAAGAAAAAAAAGAATTTTCGGTAGTTGGTATTGTAACGAGGATGGGCTAGTTTGTGCTGATGACCCCTACCTGTACCGCTGTACGCTGTACCGCTATACGTAAGTGGCAAATATTCCCCATGCATGGACCTTGTTAGCCTCCGCCCCCCCCCCCCCTCCCTTAACACATTAGCCTCATACAACTACCTCATCTCCTGTCGCGCGAGCGAAATCTGCGAGCTTATTAGAGGGTTTACGGTGTATCTGCTGCCAGCTGGCTGAACAATTTCACCCACATGGAGTGGGTGAAAGCACCAACCACTTGAAACAATGTACATGTGTGGGTGCGTGTCTGTGCCAAACGTTTCTATGCATGTACAGCTCAAAAGGGTTTTAAACTTGTACCTGGTGGCTTTGGATTTGGAGTTTTTGGAAAGCAAGACAGACTCCAGAGACGAGAGCTATCTAAAACCGAGAAACAAACTCGTTTTCATGTTTGTATGCTGTGAGCTACATACATATTGCTCACAGCAGATTATCAATGCTCAACTACACGTTTTTCTGCAGATTTGAAGTCAAATCTGCACTACAAAAACTGCCATATCTCATACGGATTTTTAACCACAAAACCTCTCGTGTGCGACTTGAAACATTATGTGAACGGGTGAATTTAAAAGCTACAGCGACGCACTAAAATAAAAACGTCTGAAACAGTTCGATAATGCACGATACTAGTGGGGTTCTTTACAGAATCATAAGAATAGAAACATTGTCTGATTGAGTACACTCCTGAATTGTAGTCGCGGCTACTATAGCTACTAACTACAATACTATAAATGACGTGCTACGAAACTAACTATACAACTAACTAGAATAGAAGTTACCTTTGTTGCAAACGCTGTTCAGGACACTTGCTGCAAAGTCTTCAGAATGTGTTACGTATCGATACGTATCACAAAGTTGCTCAGTTCAAAAGGGCAGCAATGATGAATACATGGGTAAAGTGTTGCAAAAACGCGCACGCACTTACACTGTACATGGAGGAGTTGTAGAGGGAAAGAATGACACTACTAAAAAGTTGAATAATTGCGTCTTGCACGTAAGAATGAACTGAATGTCGTTGAATATGCTTTGCATTACATTCGAACAGCTCTCAGGTCCGGCACCCACCTTGACCCAGTCCAATCCAGCAGCACAGCACCACTAGATGCACACGATTCATGATGCCAACGGGTGGTCTATGGCTGAGACGCTTGCTCAACTCGGTTCCTCTGTTTCAAATAAATGGCACGCAGACGCAACGCACAACAGCAATCAACTGGGGCGGTTAATCGGTAATCGGTTTTGCGTTGGTTAACGGACCGCAGGTCACGCCTACGCTGACACGGCTGATAAGGACGGGAGAGGGCGTGCATTGACGACATCCGCTTTTCTCGTTTGCGCTCGACACGCTAACACGAGCACACTTTGCACTGATAAACGGGTGGTGTGAGCGTGTGGCGTAAATGAACCGGGCACGATGTCAAAGTCCTAGTTCAAGAGTCAGGGGATTATTTATCACTCGGTGTTTTATTGGCGCGAGCATCGACACAGTACTGACAGGGACC
Source organism: Paralinhomoeus sp. GSCO2_6 (assembly GCA_030248085.1). Taxonomy (NCBI): domain Eukaryota; kingdom Metazoa; phylum Nematoda; class Chromadorea; order Monhysterida; family Linhomoeidae; genus Paralinhomoeus; species Paralinhomoeus sp. GSCO2_6. The sequence continues at coordinate 47,499 of JASAMY010000277.1, forward strand.
GTAAACCAACACACGAGGTACACGAGGGGTGATGCATCGTAACACTGTAGGCACTATCACTATGGCGTTCTTCAGGGGGGTGGGGGACCAGGCGGACGTGAAGGGGAGGGGGGAGGGTGTCAAAATGTCATTCGTGCAGAATTTTACGCTTTTTAAAGCAAGGCTGGAATCGGGGGTTGAATACTGGAATGGCTAGAGCATCAAGACTCGTAGGGTCTTTCTAGAGCCGGTTGCTCACTTCTTGTGCTGGCCAGCGCTTCCTTCCTTCGGAGTGGCCGGGGTGCCTTTGCTGAGCAGCAGCTGTGTTTTTGGGTGCTGCTTGCTGATTCCGCGCGCTTTGTTGATGCCGGCGGCGAGCGCATGCCGGCCCTGCACCGCCCCAGGGCACCAGAACGCCGCGAGCAGCAGCGTGGCGCAGACGAACACCAGGCTGGTCTGAAATGGAGAACAGATCGTCTGTGGTAGAGGTACCAACCAACGTGGCCAGGCTTGCGAAATTAAAAATAACTTCCAAAAAATGGTTGAAAAAAATCAAAAAGGCGACACAACACAAATATGTTATGGTACTCACCAATTAATGCAATCGTTTTAGGCGCTTTCTTCAGTTTCAACCAGTGGATGTGGTTTTATTTACCTCCACTTTCCCTTTTATTACAACACTTCTTTATGCACAAACCTGCATGTTTGCGCGGTGGGGAGTACACTAAACTTGAAAGCAGAGAGCTGAGAGTCCGGTTTTTTTTTTGGTTAGAGACCGAAGTTTCAGGAGAGAGGGGTACATGGGTCCTTGGTTACCCGGTTACAGGTATGCTCACAAGCTGAACTTGTCTTGCTCAGTTGACGCACAACTAGCGATGTCACCAAAAATTGCTGATGAATTATTTTTTTAATTTTTAACTATTAAAAAATTCCAAATCATTTTTTATTTAATTTTTAATTATTAAAATATTCGAAATAATTTTTTATTTAATTTTTAAAAGTTAAAGAATTCTGAAGAATTATTTAAATTATTTAATTAACTAATTTTTTAACTGGGTATTTTAAAAGTGTGCATTTGGGATGCATGACATACTTCTGTGGTAGCATGCATGTATGCAAGAATGCAACAAATGCATGCCCATCACCTTGGGGCTCTTGTGAGATCATCTACTGTAAGGTGGAGGACCCCAGTACACCTTCTTCAATTGCAAGCAAGTCTTCATATGAAGTTGACTCCTACACATTGAAGAGAAGTGAAGTATCTGATGGTTCTGCGATGCGCGCATGGCAATGCACTGTGCATGTCACGCCTCAATGAAGTAGACGCTTGAATTAAACTACCGAGCGAACTTTGAATTTACCAATGTGGCAATTGAGCTGTAAGACGGGGCTGAGTGTGGGGTGGGGGTCTTAAGATTTGAGATGAAGAGTTTTTGTGGCTACTTAACGCGCACAAGGTTGCACACACACTCACTCACACTTACCGTCCAGCACACAGATTACTTCATTATACTTGATTAATTTCAATGTACAGCGTCATATGCCATGTGCTGAAAACACCACTTCCCTCCATTCCAATGTTTGCAATGGATGAGTCCGTTCAAAAACCTACTGAAGTGATTACAAATAAACACACCCTCTACTGAGTGTGACAGGACTGAAAGGAAAGACAATAAATTTGATGGCAACAAAATGCCAATGATGATATGGTGGTAGAGGTAGACAAAATGAACACCAATAATCAATGGGAAAAGACAAACTTGCCATGAACTACTTGAAAAGTGTATTAAAAAATCAATTTTTTAAGCGTGTGATTAAAAAATTGTTAAAAAATATTGCAGAGAATTATTTATTTAATTTTTAACTTTTAAAAAATTCCAAATAATTATTTATTTAATTTTTAATTAAAAAATCTGCATGACAGAATTATTTTTTTTAACAATTTTTGTTTTTAATGTACTTAAAATATTATTTTGAATTATTTAATTAATTAAATTTTTATTTTTGGTGACATCGCTACGCACAACCCTCCGCGCACGGTGCAGGCAAGTGCGGTAATAAGTTTACCTTCATGACTTGGCCGCAGCAATACTCGACAACTTTCGCTCAAGTGACTGACTGATTGATTGATTGATTGATTGATTGATTGATTGGAATGAGACGTGTCAATTGAGCTGGGAACTGACTTGACTTCAGCGCTTGCTCTGCGTATAAACGATTCTTTCTCTGGCGATTGATTCCTCGACCGCCCACAGACGTTGTGTCAGCTGCAAACTGTTCAGGCAAACGCCCATTCAGTACAAATGGACCGCGCTGATCGCAGCCAGTGCAAGTGCCTAGAGTATCACTCGCTTTGTGTCACCACTGTACACTTAACGATCATGACTGAATTAGGTACTACCGTCATCTCGCGCCGAGTGAAGAATAAACGATCGCCAGATCGATACCTCGCTGATTCCACTCAAACAAATGAATTCACTCAAAGCGAAGAAGCGACGGCAGCTGCGGAAATAGTCTCATTTTAGGACTACTACACTACACACACACCAAGCGTGGGTGCACGTACACGCAGGCTTGGGTAAAAAATTGTTCATTTATTTCTAAATTAAAAAAAAAAGCTTAAAAGCCTGCGTACACGTCATGTGGTACATCAATTACGTTTTCGATTGCTTTCTGAGTTGCAGTGGTGTAGTGTAGTGTATGTAGCATTGTTAGAGTCAAGCGCATCCCTGGCCAATGATCTGCATATTGCCTGAATTATTCCAGATTAAAATGATTAAAAAATAAAATAATAAAATAAAATTAAAACAAAAAAAAGGAAAATCCAATGTCCTAATGGCAATTTTTGAATAGGGCACTAATCCTGGAAACCATGGAATGCTAATGGCATTTTCACCCTCACCCTCACCCTCTCTCTCTCTCTCTCTCTCTCTCTCTCTCTCTCTCTCTCTCTCTCTCTCTCTCTCTCTCTCTCTCTCTCTCTCTCTCTCTCTCTCTCTCTCTCTCTCTCTCTCTCTCTCTCTCTCTCTCTCTCTCTCTCTCTCTCTCTCTCTCTCTCTCTCTCTCTCTCTCTCTCTCTCTCTCTCTCTCTCTCTCTCTCTCTCTCTCTCTCTCTCTCTCTCTCTCTCTCTCTCTCTCTCTCTCCCCCCCCCCTCTCTCTCTCTCTCTCCCCCCCCCTGAGGACCCCCCCCCCCTCTCTCCCAGTATTTTACCTGCTTCCATGTCTCTCTCTCGCAGTATTTTACTTGCTTCCATGCGCATATTTTATGTTAGCATAGCGCGCACTTGGCATATACAATACATTGCATACACGTGTACATGTAGTAGGATGAATGGCTCTACATGTAGTCGCATAGGCAGAGAGCAGCTTTGCTGCTGTGTGACAACAAAGTGTGCGCATGTGTGCATGTATTCAGACTTCATACATGTACATGGTGCTATTTTTGGAGTGCCACGTTTTCCCCTTGAATAACTTGGGCAATTTGCAGGTCATTGGCCTAAAATTTGACTGTAGCTAGGCAATCACTCTAGGGTCCCATGGGAATTCGTTTTGCAAAAAGCGCGTGCCACTTGTTTAACTGTTACTCCATCTTACAAACATTTTCGTTGTGCTGGAAGAATTGCTTGAATTTGAGCAAAGAAGACAACAGACAGGAAAGCACAGTACTGTGCAATCAATCTCAATGCGCCATGTATAAATTTGGGCGCTGAGGTTTAATAGCTGTTCTATGTGACTAGTTCCATTTTCAGCAGGTGTGGGCATGGCAAGGGTAGCAATTTTCCTTAATTAACGACCAAAAAATATGGCCAGACATGTTGGCTAAACAGAGCAGCAAATGGAATCCAAATTCAAATGAGTGCCATGTGCTTGTTTCAAAACGGATTTACATGGGCAAACTGTCGACAAAAACCTCATAGTGTCGCCTGTCGACAGCTCAAATTTGAGGCCAATATGTAGCTTGTCGTTTGCACGAGTTATTCTTGGATTGCTTGCACGGATGCTTGCGCAAATGCAGAATCGCCCAGTTTATTTCTGGAGACGTTCAAAGGGCGAGCGTGACGGAGCGACAGATCACGGGGGAGAGAGAGAGAGAGAGTCGTGTAGGCGAGAGCGCTCCCGGTGAAGGGGGGTGGGGGTGGGTTGGTTGGCGACGAACAGAAGACGCGTTCACTTCTGGTCGTGACAGCAACTGCACTTGGAGCAGCCGCATTTGTTCTTGCAGGAAGTCGCGCTCTCGTTGGCGCAATCGTTGGCGCAGTCGCAAGAGGGCACCAATCCCGGCCCCTTGCACTTTGCAGCATCGCCCACTGACGCGGCCGCCATCAGCAGCGCGCACGACAGCAACACGCACCAGGCCTGTCGAGTCAACACAGCCATGCTTCCCCCACACACACACACACACCCTTTTGCTTTCCCTTTCCCTCCCTTTCCCTTTCCCTCCCTTTCACTGTCCCTTTCCCACGCTTTCCCACACTTTGAATGCTGCCGTTCACCTTCCAAATGTTCCCCCAAGGACTATACCAGTGTACTTTTCCTCAGAAGCTGTTCCTGACACACAGTGCAAGAATGTACGCTCTGGCTACATACCGTAAATCCTCGAATAGGGCCCCCCTCTCCAATAGTGGCCCCCGGCAAAAAGTACCATAAAATTTGCGTTATATGGGGACACAAGTCAAGCAATCAAGTTAATGTATAAGTGGTGTGTACAGCTACACCGATCCATGAATGACATTTCAGGTATTGAACTGTTAATCACGTAAGATGTTAGCCACCCTGGGGGCACTATTGGAGGATTTATGGTATTAACCTTCATGATGACTGGCTGCAGCAGCAGGAATGGGCGAGTCGACCGCTTTCAATCCACTGACTGACTGGAATGCTCTGTGTCAATTGAGCTGGGAGGAATAGCAGAGACTGACTGGGTTGCCTATTGATCTGCGTATATAAATGGCACCACGAGCCAGCTGATTACTCCTGGCCCACCGATGGATACTCAATGTATACCCATCCTCCCATTGTCCAGTCGCAGGGTGGCTAGGGTACGCAGTGACTGACATGCAATGACATTTGCTGCCATTTACTGACATGTAATGACATTTGCTGACATTTACTGCCATTTACTGACATGTAATGACATTTGCTGACATTTACTGTCATTTACTGGTACTGATATGCAATGACATTTGGTGACATTAACTGTCATTTAATGACATGTAATGAAATTGGCTGACATTTACTGCCATTTACTGGTACTGACATGCAATGACATTTGCTGACATTAACTCCCATACACTGACTTTTCATGCCTGGCTGAGTATGCATGCTCTCTCTCTCTCTCTCTCTCTCTCTCTCTCTCTCTCTCTCTCTCTCTCTCTCTCTCTCTCTCTCTCTCTCTCTCTCTCTCTCTCTCTCTCTCTCTCTCTCTCTCTCTCTCTCTCTCTCTCTCTCTCTCTCTCTCTCTCTCTCTCTCTCTCTCTCTCTCTCTCTCTCTCTCTCTCTCTCTCTCTCTCTCTCTCTCTCTCTCTCTCTCTCTCTCTCTCTCTCTCTCTCTCTCTCTCTCTCAGTATTTTTCCTGCTTACATGTCTCTCTCTCTCCCAGTATTTTTCCTGCTTACATGTCTCTCTCTCTCCCAGTATTTTACCTGCTTCCATGCGCATATTTTATGTTAGCATAGCGCGCACTTGGCATATACAATACATTGCATACACGTGTCCCCCGTGATCTGTCGCTCCGTCACGCTCGCCCTTTGAACGTCTCCAGAAATAAATTGGGCGATTCTGCATTTGCGCAAGCATCCATGCAAGCAATCCCAGCACTGCAATCGCCTTTTTTCCACAACTCTTGAATTGTTACATCCAGGTGGGCGGTGTTTGACGCCAGGCAATGCCGGTGTTGCAGTCCAAAACCTCCCCCCTTCTTTCCCCCCCCCCGGGGGTTTTGGCCTAGGCCAAAACCTCCGGGGGGCGGTTCTGGCCTAGGGCAAAACCCCCGCCCTTCGCAAAAAAGTCTCCCCCCCCCCCTCTTAGTTATTTATTTTGGTTAATTACGCGTAAGTTACTTATTGAATTATTAAATTACCTACGCATAGTGAATTACACGTTGTGAATGGGATGAGCGTCACAATGCAAGACAATCATTAATCTTCTGATTATATGCACAGTGAGACACGCGCTCAATGGGTACATCTTGGCGGCGGAGAATCCGCAGTTGATTCTGTACATGGTGTCCCACCCTCGCATCCACCTTCTGCAAAGCTTGTAACTTTGAAACGGTGGGGCCATTTGGTTGAAACTTTGCAAATGTCTAAGTTTGACTGCTTGCTATACGTGATTAAAGTTTGATTTAAATCCGTTAATCCAAACTCAAGCTATGCCTTGACGCAAGGTGTGACAGGAGGGCGGGAAACCCTGTTCCGCATATCTGTGTGTGGTGTGTCGTGTGGGTGCGTCGTGTGTGTCGTGTGGGTGCGTCGTGTGTGTCGTGTGGGTGCGCAGCTGTGGGTGCTCAACTAAACTATGCAAACTGAACCGTATTTGTACTAACTGAATTCTTTAACAGATACTGACTCTGACTCTAACTCTAACTGCATCACTAGTAATCACAGTGCATAGGTATGTGCCTGTGCGTATGTTCGGAATGCAGCTCTCTTCACTAGAAAAGTTGAACGTGATGAACCAGGCGACGTTTCGGCCGCTACACAACAGCAGGCCTTTCTGAAGCAATCACAATGACAATTGTTTCTACACTGATACTGGTCGTGCCATCTCTCTACCTTCACCGTTACATATATTTTTAATTGATTCGAATACATGCTGCTCGCCGGATACTGAGTACCCATGCATGTACCCTTAGCATAATTGGTTACACGTGTGTATGTAATGTGGCTATGCATTTTTTGCTCTCCAAGTCAAGGGGGGAGGAAAACAATATAGGGGGGAGGTACTGGCCTAGACGTCGCTAGGCCAAAACCCCCGGGGGGAGGTTTTGGCCTGGGGACGTTTTGGACTATGACACCGGCTCCGCCGTTTCTCCTGGCTTATCATGCGTGATTTGTGGAATAGGAGGCGTGCGAGTGTGGTGTTGTGGTTAGCATCCAGGACCGGAAACCCTGAGACCTGGGTTCGAATCCCAGCACTGCAATCGCCTTTTTCCACAACTCTTCAATCCAAGAATAAAAATAAACTTTAAGAATAATTTAAAAATACTTCGTGGTGCACGGAGCATCAGAACAGCACAAATGGACGACAGAGCTCTTAGTACGCCAGCTGAACGACCCCTGGCGCTGAGAATCTGAGAAAAATGCAAGAATGGCAATTTCCTAACATCGACATAATGGTGTGGTGGTGGTAGCGGTTGTGGAAGCTAGCGCGGCTAGTAACTCGGCATCGCTTCGCCAACACACAATTCTTTTAATTGATAGATAAGCACATTTCGAGTAATTTTAATTTAATCGATTTGTTTAATAACTGTAAGTCATGTTTAAGTTTTCATTTAAAATCGTGTTTAATAATTGGTAAAGTGAATGAAATGTCGCAATCGCGAGTGTCGACCAGGGTTGACGAACCTAACATAGGTAAGTCAGAGTTCATTTGGCTGACGCACTGATGAGAAGCGATTAATCTACCTATATGTGTTCATGGTAAAAACGCTAGCCGGTTAAATGCGTTAAAAATGAAATCAAGCATACGATCCACGCTTGTTCATAGCTATTCAGGCCATGGGGTGCGCGTACACATAGATTACGTGGGGTGGATATTACGTGGGGTGGATACCAGCCCGGTATTTGCCTGAATTGGTAATTCAAACGAGTGCCATGCGCTTGTTTCAAAACGGATTCACACGGGCCAACACACAAACAAGCGGATGGCGCCCGCTAAATGCCCCAGCGGTTTAAAACTCACAGAAACTGTAAAGATTTTTTTGCTAAGACTTCGCTCCGCTCCGACCACAGCTACAGATAACGCACTACATATCACAAACTCTGCTATCGTCTAGATTGCGAATGAGAAGTATACGCAGAAAGGCAAGGCTATAAATGACGCAACGGTTTGCTTGCGTTCAGTATTCTTTCCATCCAATAGTGGGCAAACAGCTGCTTTGGCGGTTGTCTGACGCATTGAATACGCTTGTCGACGCTGTCTAAGAGGCTGGAATGGAAATGTGGAATTGGAATTATAATGCAAAGAATGTTGCAACAATATGCGTGCGTGCGCCTGTGCTTGGCGGGCCGGTGCGTGCGTCCGTGCTTGGCGTGCCGGTGCGTGCTTGGCGTGCGTGCGTGCGTGTGTGCGTGCGCGCGTGCGTGCGTGCGTGCGCGCGTGCGTGCGTGCGTGCGCGCGCGCGTGCGTGCTTGGCGTGCGTGCGCGTGTGCGTGCGCGTGCGTGCGTCCGTGCTTGGCGTGCCGGTGCGTGCGCGCGTGCGTGCGTGCGTGCGTGTGAGATGATAACATTAACCTCATGTCAACCGTCGCATAATCGTCCACAATCAACGCATCGGTGTCGGCAAACAGTTTGTCAAGTGGACTCGACAGCATGATGGGCACGCAACCCAAAGCCAACGCTTCCCAATGCCTGTGGCAGTCTATTCCGGTCCCTTGCCGAGGGTATACTCAAAGAAATTATTTCAGTTTTTATTCTACACAATGGTATTCAAAAGATACGCATGCGACCAAAACGAGTGAGTCTTAAAAAGGAAAATGGGTAGCACGAATAATACCCTGGCGGCGAAACGACAAACTTTGTGTCGTTTAATCTTGCGACATATGACTCAAAGGGCACTCAAGGCGGAATGATAATTTTCGAAGTTTGGATTATGCTGCACATTTTCACACAACGTTCCACGAAACAAGGCACCCTCAAAAACATACCTGTATACCCATACCAGTGTTTAATTTAAATTCGCAACAAATAAAACGAAAATTCAAAATCATCATCCGCGAAGCAAATTCCGCTTTCATTGATTTGAAATGTTTCAAAGCCGCGCTTCGAACTTTTGAGTTGGTTTTAACGTTGAAGTTTACATAAAGAAATGTCGAGCGTTCGTTCCAGGGCTTCAATTTCTTCTGAGTTAGGTTGAAGATGAACTGCTGCCAGGTAAAATCAAACGTTGTCTGCGTCTGCGTGCGTGCGTGCGTGCGTGCGTGCGTGCGTGCGTGCGTGCTCGAGCGCGCGTGCGTGTGTGCGTGCGTGCGTGCGTGCGTGCGTGCGTGCGTGCGTGCGTGCGTGCGTGCGTGCGTGCGTGCGTGCGTGCGTGCGTGCGTGCGCGCGTGCGTGCGTGCGTGCGTGCGTGCGTGCGTGCGTGCGTGCGTGCGTGCGTGCGTGCGTGCGCGCGCGCGCGCCCGCACCTCGCTCCACCGTTTCCACCGCTCATTTTCAAATCCCAGAGCAAGCGGCTCGACTTTTGGATGCTGCAACACCGCGTTTTGACCGAACCATCGCTCCAGTGTAGCGGTGCCTCGTAACGCGGCTTTCGCTGCCGCTGTTCGACCGGATTTGTGGGCGCTGTTGCCCGTTATCAGCACGTATTTCTGTGAAATCTTTGGATGGACCAGCTTAAAGAACGCCCCCTGAATGACGCAATGCATTTTGTGTCGCACTATTCGCTGCGTACTGTACTACACGGGAGGAGAAATGTGCCCATTAAAATATCGTTTGATTAGAGCGTAAAGTTTGCGGTTGTTTACAGTCATTCCCCCACGCCCACCTCCCAATTTGTGGTTAACATTTAGTCAAATTTGATCATCTGAAAACTCTGCCAACAGCTTCGGGCAGGCTGCCTCGATTTTCGTGATTTATTTATCCTAAATGTAGTTGAAAAATGCGATGTGATTGTGATAAACGTCAAATTCCGAACTGCTTAATTTCCAAATTTATTGACGTTTTGTCTCGAATCATTTTTTTGATTCGCGCATTGCTGTCCCACCTCAAAGTCCGACTTGACAAAGATGACGTCACCACGGTTCACGTCGTGCGGCTGCCAGCATCGCGATAGAGAGGTCTCATCGTAATGCTTGTCGGCCAGCTGTCTGAGCGTGTCTCCACTGACCAGTGGGAGGCTGTGGCGTCTGCTGTTGTCGTAGTCCGTGACGCAGCCCGCGACCTCCAATGCGCGTTTCCTGCTCGACAGCAAGGAGATGGTTGACTCTGGCGATGAGAGATGGCCACCGCCAAAAGAGACGGATGGAATGCAGCTCGAATCTGCGGGTCAACGAGAGGTTGTCAACGACGGAAGACGCACTTTGGGGCGTCCTGGGGGCAGAGTACCTACCTGTATACGGCCCAGTGGTAGAAGAAAATCGGCTTCTTGCGCGCACGGTTTTGGGTTCGATTTTTGATGGATCCACTAGATCGAGTACTTCCCTCTCAACGGATTTTCTCGTGCTGCCGCTGCCCTAGATTACAGATGGCGTTTTTCCGAGTGTCTTTAACTAATTATGCGACTCTAGCTAGATCGGAAGGCGTCATGGAGATGGCTATGCTATGTAATGGGCCATTGACGGCCTCCTAGCGTTGCCTCTAAACCACAACCACAACAACAACAACAACAACAACAACAACAACAACAACAACAACAACAACAACAACAGCGTCTATACCTATGTACCTACTACACATCCGTCTCAGCATCAGGACAACTTGACGTAAGGGTGTTGCGCACCACCTGTAGCGTTACCTGTTTTGGTGCCAATTTTGCGCAGTTGTTGATAGAACCACTGATTGTGTTCCGAGCCAAGATACAAATAGATTAGCACTGGAAGACAGGAACTCGCAGCCGCCACAGCCAAACGCTTTCCATGCGTAGACATGCGGTGGACGTGCCACAGCGAATACATTACAGGGGCAGTCACTGTTGTCCTGTGTCCAAAGGTTCGAGGAATGTTGCAGGCAGATGCCGGCCTGCAGATGGCATTTGCTTGCAACATCTACTCAATACCCAGAACAATACACATACCGTAAATCCTCCAATAGAACCCCCCCCCCTCCAATAGGTGTGCAATACACGTATTTCAATTAAACTTTTAATTCCGGCTACCTGTGTGCATTTTTAGGCATTTTAATGTTAAATTTTGCTGCAAAATTGCGCAAAAATCTGACGAAATTAATAGTGCCCCTCTCTTGAGAGATATTGAAACAATAGTGCCCCGGGGGCACTATTGGAGGATTTACGTTACGTGTTTAGCAGAACACTAGGTACGTTGTGGTGAAACATGTGGGAATGCATGTAGCATCCAGTTGAAACTATGGTCAGCGAAAATGCACATTGGTCACCAGTATACATCAAGCAATGCAAGTGCGCATAGTGGTTCAGTGCATACCTAGCTTATAGACTGCATTGACACTAGCAATTTTGGATTCACGACACGACAGCACTAGAGGCTGGCAGCCCTATTCCTGTAGTCGGTCAGCTTTACTGACTACAACAGCAGTGTCTCACTACTCTGTCCAGCGAACTGAATTTAATGCGAGTCCTTTTGACGGCTGCTAAGTGATGCTAAAACGTTTGCCATGCAAACGACGAAAGATTGCACAGCTGGCGAGCATCGCTCTATGCGCCAACGATAGGCTGCCATAGGCCGCAGTAGGCGTCAGTGTCGTTCACTTTAAACAGGCCAGAAGGCGATTTAGGCGTTGCTCAGACTTAGGTCTTGCTTAGGCTTAGGCTCAGGCTTAAGCTCGGACTTAGGTTTCGGCTTCAGAAGGCGCCAGTTTGGCGCATCGGCACGGAACCATTGTCGGTGGGCTGAAGCTAGCGCACCAAATGCACCAACGCATAAGGGACAACAACACAATACACCAAAAATCAAAAACGCTGCAACAACGCAACAAAAAATGCAAAGGTATATGAAAGGTCAAAGCAATTTTACAAGTTCATGTTCACTGCTCCATAATGACTGCAGAAGATCCCAAAATAAATTTTAGTCACATAGTCTCTTACTACATACGTTCAAGCACCACATTAGAAACGCGCATGCACGCGCATTTTGAATGGAAGTGTATACCGATCTCGTTTCGAAAACGATTTTTTTGGTTTTACGGTAAAGCTGAAATATAGGCTGGCGCATTGCATTTTGTTCTTCAAAATTACAATAAATTCCGCCAGACAAATTTCGAGTTGTGCGCTTCAACGTGACAACCACTACAGTCGAACAGCGGTTGTCCAGAAGAGCTTGAGAGACAATTCCTTCTTTGAACTGAGTTCTTGAACCATAGTCAAGGAATTGTAACGCATCAACCGCTTCTTCGTTTAGGGAACGGGAAGTGTTTGTACGGTGACATGTCGCCTCGAATACTGAAATGCCGTCGAATAGCCATCGCGCAGGACTGGTGTTTGCTTTGCTTTGCGGACGAATGTCTTGATGCGCATGCGCAGGAATGGACTGATCATCGCTGAATCAAAGGTATAATCGATCTTTACTGTGAAGTTGTCAACTTTACTTGCGCAGTTGGGCTAAGGCGTTGGCTCCAAACCGCAAGGTGCGGGCGGAGTTCAATCCTCAGCGTGGCAAGACTGCCAGAAAACAGTAACCCCCTTTGGCAAGGCGCTCACGCCAAAACTGTGCCCCCTGGTCGCAGTTCTCATTCGAGACAATCGGTCTTGTAGGCAGAGGTAACCAAGGACCTATGTGGTCCCCCTCTCGCCTGAGTCTTCGGTCTCAAACCTCTCAAAAAAAAGACGAAACGACACTGTCGGTTTGACGTGCATCCTCAAATGCAGCAGTGCCACATTTTCCACATTTTGTAGAGGATGGGGCTTTTTATGCGTTGAACCTAAGCATTGAATTGGACATGTGTCTGTTCATCACGTTCCACTCCACGTCTGCTACTGGTATAGTACATTGTACCCGCCATTGTACACTGTTGTAATGCATACATGTATTGCATTGAATCGATTGATAGAAAAATTACCTGTATTTTTTGTAAATTCAAAAAATGTACAGAAATATTTACAGAAAAATTAAATTTTTATTTTTGTATGGTACTGTCTGCAAATGTGGGTGTTTCGCCTCCACCGCTTGACACCCGAGAGACGCGCGAGCATACCTGTAACCGGGAATTGGACCTGGGGGGGGGGGGGTCCGAGCGCTTTCTGGGGGGGGGGGGGGGGGGGGGGGTGGAAATCTGGAGGGAGGGGGGGGGGGGGGCCCCTGGGCAGAAAAAATGGGCAATTTTTGGTCTATTTTTAGTCAAAAAATACACTGTAAAAGCCTGAAAATAGGTACTTTTTAGCCGAAATACACTGTAAATAACGCAAACTAGACACTTTTGGGTCGATTCTTGCTCAAAAACACTGTACAAAGTGCATTTATTTAGCAATATAGTATGTAGTAGAAAGTTTTCAAAAAGTCTGGGGGGGGGGGGTGGGTGGGGGGGGGGTTTCGCACGAACCTGGGGGGTGGTTGGTTGGGGGGGGGGGTGCGGGGGGGGGGGGGGTCAAAACCAGCAAGTGGGGGGAGGGAAACCCCCCGAACCCCCCCCCCCAGTTACAGGTATGCGCGCGAGGCTCGTCAGAAACGACGCGTCCCTTCAATATCGTGCAATTATTTCGTAGACTCGTGGGCCTTCAGACCACATAAAATGAGAAAAAGAAGGCCCAGGTAGGGCCAGAGGTCTTCAGACCAGGTAGGTCATGCAATGTGCATGTACCGTAAATCCTCCAATACAACCCCCCCCCCCCCATCGCCCCCCCGGGCGGGGGGGAACCCCCCCTCCCATAGTGCCCCCGGGGGTAAGGGGTATGTTGTGCCATGTCCCTTTTATGGGCAAAAGTATAGTGGTAGGTACCTTTATATCGTGTATACACACTACTACTAACCAATAATAGTACGTTTCAGCAACTATTAACGGTAAATCAACCATTAAATGTGGCAAAAGTGATCAAAATCACCGAAAAATTGGCAATTTTGACAGCGAAACTAGCATTACCATTCAAAATTTTTAGGTTGAAATAATAGAAGCCCCCCCTCCAATAGTGCCCCCCCTCCAATAGTGCCCCCGGGTAAGGAGAGGTTGAAAAAATAGTGCCCCGGGGGCACTATTGGAGGATTTACGGTATATTGCACATTGCATGGCATGCCTGAATCATAGGTGTAACCGGGAACTGGACCTGGGGGGGAGGGTTCGGGCACTTTCTGGGGGGGGTGGTGGGGGGGTGGAAAATCTGGAGGAGGGGGGGGGGGTCTGGGAAGGAAAAAAATAGGCACTTTTTGGTTGATTTTTAGTCAAAAATACACTGTAAAAACCCTAAAATAGGCACTTTTTAGTCAAAATACACTGTAAATAACCCAATATAGGTACTTTTTGGGCGATTTTTGCTCAAAAGCACCATACAAAACACATTACCATTTTCAGTTTCAAATTTCTGGGGGGGGGGGTTGGGGGGGCGTGGGTAGGGTCAAAACCAGCAAGTGGGGGGAGGGAAACCCCCCCCCCCCCAACCCCCCCCCCAGTTACAGGTATGGCCTGAATCCTCCATTCATTTAGAAAATAAACTTAATTGAAGAAAATAATCGTGGGCCATTTTTTTCGGCCACTATCTGTGCAACACTAGCCAATGTACCAATTCGAAACCTCAAACCCAAAAGTAGTTGATCAAAGTCATCATATCGAATCGAGCTTCTTTCGAATTGGCATTTTGGCATTTCTGCACGAATCGATTATTTGTTCCGTACTGCTGCCTCCTGAGTGCGCACAATGGAGCCTTCCACTTGACGTCGAGAATTTCGTGGGTGCGAGCGACGTTGTCGCGCCATATGGCAGTGGCCATGCTCCAGTCCAGCTGGCCGAGGGCGCCTCATACGCCTCGGCGACGATGAGGCGGCTCCGCCAGGCTGGCCTCTAGTACCGCTCCACAACGAGCGCTCCATGACGGCGTTACAAAAATACACCCCCAACACCCCCAACACCCCCACTGCCACAACCTAAGCCTAAGCTTCGGCGAAAGCCTAAGCATAAGCCTAAACGAAGCCTAAGTTTAGGAGAAAGAATAAGCATAACCCTAAGCGAAATCCTAAGCCTACGCGAAAGCCTAAGCCTAAGCCTAAGCAAAAGCCTGAGCGCAAGCCTAAGCGAAGCCTAAGCCTAAGCGAAAGCCTGAGCCTATGCCTAAGCCTAAACGAAAGCCTAAGCCTGAGCCTAAGCGAAGACTAAGCCTAAACCGCAAGTGGGGGTGGTGGGGGTGTATTTTATCCAACGCATCCATGACAGTGGAAGACGTCGAGCAGCTCCAGACCCCCAGTGACTCCAGGCAGGAAGCGACGCGACGAGAGACAACACGTCGTTCTGATTGCTCGGTTGGACAACGGCCACGGTTGCGAACAGGTGGCGAAGAGAGGGCGCAACGCGGCCCACTCCGGCGAATATGTCGACTTCGCCAGCGGCACAGCAGGTGCACGCGAGTCGGTAAACTGACAGCGACTGCAGCTGCGGCAGTAGACGCTGACGCGCTGTACATACATAAACTCCCCACTTTAATGCTCACGCGCGATTATTTGGATTGTGATTTGGAAGCGCATAGCGATCTCGTTTCGAAAATGACTTCGTTTTTTTTTGCATTTAACTTTTTACAACTAAACTACCTAAGTTGACTTGTATTTCAGTGCATAAAATTGTATTTCAAAGCTTGCTTTCGTTGTCCTCTCTTGAAATATTCAAAAAATATAGGCTCGTGTACTGATTATTCTTCAAAATTGTAACAAATTTCGCCAAAGAAATTTCGAGGCCCGACACGATTACGAGTTGTGCACCTCAATGCAATGTGACCAGCACTACAGTAGACAGTAAAATTCCCAGTCAACGTTCACCTTTTGCGTGTTTTATAGAATCTGTTTTGCGCAAATTCAAAAATATGTATGCTTTGCGGATGCAATGCGAATAGCTGATAAACAAACATTCATATTAAATTACCTAAAAGGTTTTAAAATGCAGAAAGGCGGCCAGACAGTGTACATTTTGGAAAGCAACGTGCAGAGACCGAAAAAACAAATTCAAAAGCCGTCAACCAACAGAAAAAGCAGCAATTTTGCCAGCGTCAAGCGTTTGAAGGCGGAGAAACACAAGTTCGTTTCAAAAAAAAATTTTGAAAACTGAAATTTTATGTTTTAGTTACTCTGATTTCGAGAAGCTCCATGAAATGTGGAAGGCGTATTTTCACGAGCTGTTCGATTTCAACGATGATGAGGTAGCGGTAGCTAGCTATGTGCAATTTATGATTTTTTTTATTCAATTTTGCGTTTTTTTTAGAATTCCAAGTTGAAAAACGAGGAAAATCTCTTGAAAGCGGATTACCACGGATGCGTCGTCTGCGTGACGCGCTCCAAAAATCCGTCCCACGTCGGCACACATGGGATAATTATTAGAGAGTCCAAATTTACATTTATTCTCGTCACTAGGAAAGACAGAATTTGCGGTTTGTTTGTTTCGTTTTTTTGCGGTCACAGCAGAAGCAGACCACGACGACAATCACGCACGCACGAACGGCGCACACGCACGCACAAACACGTTTTCAGTGCTCCCAAAACGCGGCTCCGTCTATGAGTTCGTTTTGAAAAATAGAATTTTCAAAATTTTTGGCGACAATTTTGTGATCGCGCCCGCATTGAGACAGCAGAAGAAATTCAAATTTCAAACCGTTCCGTTCCTGTTGAGTGGGTGTGAATGATTAAAACAATTGTACTCCGGTGTAGTGGTGAATAAACTGCATTCTTTTGTGTATTAATAATTGTGGTTTTTGTGGAATATCTTGTTGCGATCCTAATCTGACCCAAATTGAATTGTCACGTGTTCTTTCGTCGCGTTTAGGTTGATACCGAAAGACCTTAAGGCCCAATTCAGACGCTCGTCGATTTACTTGAAAAATAGTCAAAAAAAAATGCTGGTCAATCGCACCGTTGCTGGATTTAAAGTGAAAATTTTGTCCGTGAAATTCGGTTATTTCGCTCACCAGCAAAAATGCCAGCTCTGTTCTGTCGCCAAGAAGAAGCTGCGACAACAACCGCAATTTTTACAGGTGAATTTGACAAAAGAGAAAAGAAATGCTTCTGGTGCCATATTTGATTTAAAGTGGCAGCATTTGGAACTGTTCTTGCGAAGTAGGTGAACTAAACGTATTTTGTTACCAGAGGATTGGCCGATTGGTCACATTGGTACCAAATGGCGTGACTATGTGACTATGAGATGCTTTTAGGCTACTAGCATTTTAGATATCAGTCAGACTTACACTAGTGCCTGACATAAAGCCGTAACGCTCGTGCCTGCTGGTTTGGCAGTGATGGGTCCATTTGTTTCCTACAGTAATCACTATTTCATGTAACCATACATGTAACTGGGGGGGGGTTACCCGCCCCCAGCCAGAATTTTATCCCTACCCAGCCCCCCCCCAGACCACCCCTCCCCCAGAATCTTCCTGAAGTTTTCCAACTTGTCTACAATTGTACAAAGTAGAGTATTTTTCTTCTTTTTCAGTGTTTTTTGACCCTAAAACAGTTCAATAACGCTATTTATAGCCTATTTTAACTTATTTTTGACCAAAAAGTGCCTATTTAGACACTATTTAGGTACACTTTTTTTACCCTCTGACACCCCCTCTCTCTTCAAATCTGCTTACCCCCCCCCCCACACCCCCCAGAATGGTCTCCGACCCTCCCCCCTCCTCCACTTCAAAAACCCGGTTACATGTATGCATGTAACCATCGCTCGCTGCCCTAGATTACAGCCTGCAATTTACAGATTTACAGAATTTACAGTTCTTCCGAACGTCTTTGGCTAAATACATGTACGGCTCTAGACGGGAAGGCGTCATGGAGATGGCTGTGCTATAATATATGGGCCATTGACGGCCTCCTAGCGTTGCCCCAAATCCAACAACAACCAACAACAAACGTACGCACCCACGCACTGCTCGTCTAACGTTCAGTCGCTGTCCAAACTCAAGGTCTCGTACCGGTTTCGGTCGAGTAGAAGCCAAGGGAAAACCGGTTCAAGACGGGCGAGGGATGCCTCGGCCCTGACCATAGTCAGGCGAATGTTTTTGTACGTCTGGCCAAAGGGGCATCCAGGCGTCAAAATTCGCGTCGTTGTCGCCTTGTGTCTTCTGGTCGCTGCCAAGGTCTGTGTCTATCACCATAGGTGTAACGGGGGGGGGGGGGGTGGTTACCACCCACCCACTATTTTCCAACACACCCGCACCCCCCCCCCCCAACTTTTCACTCTGTCTAGGATGATAAAAGTGAGTAAATGTTGATAAAGTGATAAAAGTGAGTAAATGTTGGTGTATTTCAGTGTAATATGACAATAAAACAGCTAAATAACACTGTTTAGACGCTCTTTATACCCATTTTTGACCAAAAACTACCAGTATAACTCAAAGAATGGCCAGCTACCCCACCGGTGTGCTCCAGACACCCCCCTCCTCCACGCCGTCCACCCCCCCCTCCTCAACTCTTTCCACCCCCCTCCCCCACTCACTCTGTTCCCGGTTACAGGAATGTCCCCCCCCCCTTCACGAGAAATGCCTACCCCCCTCAACCCAACCCTAGAATTTGCTAATGTTTTTTTTTTCTTCAACCCGCACAGTCGGTAAAAGTGTGTGAATTGTTTCGCTTGTTTATTTGTGAGTACTTCTCAGTGTTATATGACCGTGTGTGACAGCGAACTAACACTGTATAGACCCATTTTTGGCCAAAAAGTGTGATAATTTTCTGCTACCCCCCACATGTTGACCCCCTCCTCCCAAAAGTGTCATCCCCCCCCCCCCTAGCCAGACCCGGCTACTGGTTCGGCTGCTCACATGTATGCTTTTCTATTAAGCCACTCGAAAGTGTAAAAAAAACACCATTTGACACTACACCACAAAATGTAAAAAATAAAATAAACAAAAAGAAGCAAATTTCTAGGTGGTCAGTGTGTTGGCACCGATACTCTACAAGAAAGTGGTGGATTCCTTCAACGAAAGTCACCAAAAGCCGCTAAATCTGAAAAATCCCGCAGCCGTAGTTTTAACTTCCAGTATTGCTCTGGTATTGGCCTGTGAGTTGATTGATTGATTGATTAATCGCAATTGAAATGTCTAAAATTTATTTGCAATGTTGTGCATTTTGCACCATTCTAACATGCTGCTATGTCGGGATTTTACTAGCAAAATACGGCCCCTCCCAGTGTTTTCGATGCACTTTCGATTCAATCTTTTTTTACCTTTTAACGATTTCCTTTTCCGTTTTCCTATCAAAGATTTCGTGAACGTGTTTCACGCGCAAGGTTTATTATGTACTCCGCCCTTCGTTTGATCGTTCGATTGATCTACTGTTCGACGCTCTACTGCCATTCGAACATTACAAACAAAGTACACTGCAGTTGTACTGTAATAGATTAAATGGATTAATATATTTGCGCAATTTAGATGGCCTGGCGAGACTGTCCACTTCTCTGTTCAGCGAATTGCGCAATGCGATTTTTGCCACCGTCGCGCAGCGGGGTATTCGCAGCGTGTCGAAAAAGGCTAATTACTCACTTAATTAAATAATAGGGCAACTAATTTGAAAACTTTTAAATTTAGGTATTCCTGCACCTGCACAGGCTGGATTTGGACTATCATTTGGGAAGGCAGACTGGCGGTCTCTCTAAAGCAATCGACCGTGGAACTAGGTTTACATGTGTTGTTTATTTATTTATTTATTTATTTATTTATTTGTTAACAGCGAATATCGTACTCCAAAAGTGAACGTTGCCCTGCGCTGCAATTTTTTTTTTTTGAGATAATGCTAATCGACGTTAAAATTTGTGGTGCAGTTCTCGGAATAATTGCGCAATTCAACTGTTAATAAAAAAGTCAACCGTCGTCATTGTCGTGAAATTTTATAATAATTAATCCATTTAATTTCAGAGGCATCAATTTCGTGCTCAGCGCTCTGGTTTTCAACGCCGTGCCTACCGTACTCGAGTTGGGCATGGTCTCCGCGATTCTGGTAGGCTATTAGTGGATTAATTGACGAAATTCTGTAATTTTTTAACGGTCTGTGAAATTTGCATATACATTGTGCGTTACAGTACTACAACTGCGGGTCGCTCTTCTCCGTGACGACTATGGGCTGCGTGGGCGGATACGTGGTCACTACTGTGTGGATTACCGGATATAGGTAATTGTATTTCATTAATTTTAGTCTTGCTACGGTATTATGCAAATTAGAGTGACTTACGATATACGGACGCACGTCAGGCACCGGCACGCACGCACGCACGCACGCGCACCGGCACGCACGCACCGTCACGCACGCACGCACTGGCACGCACGCACCGGCGCGCACGCACCGTCACGCACGCACCGGCACGCACGCACCGGCACGCACGCACCGGCACGCACGCACTGGCGCACGCACGCACGCGCGCACTGGCACGCTTCAGAACGAAAATCCGTCAGCAGATGAATGCGGCCGACAATGCCGCGGGCAATCGCGTCGTCGACTCTCTACTGAACTACGAGACCGTCAAGGTTCGAATCCGTCCCTCCCGATTTTCTGTTTTTTCTTTCATTGTTTTTTTTTGTTTTTCGTTTTTTTCTCCGCATACTTTTTCGGTTCCCAACTCTTCACGTCTTACTCTTGTGGGACGTTTTTCAGTATCTTTTTGGGTTTCTTCTAATTCGGTTGTGCCAATTCTGAAGTTCTGACTTGAAAAACTAAAAACTGTTTACGGTTTAAAGTAAAATTTCAGTACTTCAACAATGAAGAATTCGAAGCGTCGGAATACGACAAGCTGCTGGGAAAATACGAGATTGCCAGTCTGAAGACTGCAAGGTGTGTGCGCTTGTGCGGCTATTCCGCGTTCTTTTGTATTTACCGCATTTTCAAAAAATACCTAAAAAAGTGCAAAAGTGTTTTTTTGCGCTTTCTAGGTCGCTAGCTTTGCTCAACGGCTGCCAGCAGCTGATTTTGACGGCTGGAATTACGGCGGTTATGTACATGGCGGCTGTCAACATTCAGCAGGGTAATCAGTTGAATGTTTTTTATTTATTTATTGTTAAGTTGTTCCAACACGAATAGTACACGCGTAGATACCGTAAACCCTTTAATTAGCTCTCCCTTTATTTAGCCCCCACTCCTAATGTGATGGCCCACCTATAGGGGGTTACGGTATCGTATAATGAGTTGACGTTTTAACAAGTCTATTTTACACAACAGAAATTCCAATTTTTAACCGGAAAATTATGCAAATTTCAGGAATTATGTCGGTCGGTGACCTCGTGATGGTCAACGCGCTCCTATTTCAACTGAGTATCCCTTTGAATTTCGTGGGTACCGTATACCGAGAGGTGAGGCAGGGCCTCCTGGACATGGAGACCATGTTTGACATACTGGCGCTTCAGAGCAAAGTCAAGGCGAGTGCGTGCGTGCGTGCGTGCGTGCGTGCGCTTGACCGACACGCGTACAACACAGACAGTCGGAGAATTGTTGCAGCGTTTTGGTGCGAGCGCTGTCTATTTGTGCGCGTTGGAGTGTGCGTACGTGCGTGTCGGTGTGTGAGTGCGTGCGTGTCGGTGCGTGCGTGCGTGCGTGTCGGTGCGTGCGTGCTCGCGTCGCGTGTCGGTGTGTGAGTGGGTGGGTGCGTGCGTGCGTGCGTGCGTGCGTGCGTGTCCGTGCGTGCGTGCGTGCTTGTCGGTGCGTGCGTGCATGCGTGCGTATGTGCGTGTCGGTGTGTGCGTGCGTGCGCGCGTGCGTGTGTGCCACTGAACAGTGTTTTTCCTACAGAAGTCGCCCGGTGCGTGCGTGCATTCGTGCGTATGTGCGTGTCGGTGTGTGCGTGCGCGCGCGCGCGTGCGTGCGTGCGTGCGCGCGTGGCACTGAACAGTGATTTCTACAGGAGTCGCCCGACGCTCGTGAGCTGACCCAATTCACAGCTGCCGCTGCCAGCGGCGATTCGATTGAGCAGACTAGCCGATCATTGGAGAAATCAGAGACCCGAAAATCCGTCACTGTCGACTTTGAAGACGTCTTTTTCGGCTACAACCCTGATCAGCCTATCTTGAGGGGCCTAACATTCCGCGCCCCCGCCGGCCAGAAGGTCGCCATCGTAGGCGGATCAGGCTCGGGGTCCGTTCGACCTAACGGACCTAAGGTCGAATAGAACGCCACCGAGCTCTTTTAGAAAGTCGACAATCATTCGCCTGCTCTACCGATTCTACGACGCGGAACGAGGCGCGGTTAGGCTGAACGGCCTCGACGTGAAGAGCCTGACCTTGGAGAGCCTAAGAAGGCAAATCAGCGTCGTGCCTCAGGTGCGCGACCTGAGCGAGCTGTGGCGGCACGCACGCACGCACGCACGCACGCACACGTGTTATAGGATTGCGTATTGTTTCACGACAGTCTATGGTACAACGTACACTATGGAAATTGGGCGGCCAGCGATCAGGAAGTGGAGGCGGCTATAGAAAAGGCGGGATTGGGCAGCGTTCTGAAGAAATTGCCCAAGGGCAAGCACACCATGGTCTGTTAGTGGCTCAACCTACACTGCATTTGTCATTGTTTTTTTTATGTAAAGCTGTAAACTACTGGCCTTCTTAATTAAGCCTTTGTTTCTCCCACAAAGTCGCTCTTGTGCGTAGCTCGCATGGGACGTAAGAAGTGTTAACTAATTAGTTAATTAATTAATTAATTCAAGGTGGGCGAACGCGGCCTGAAGCTGTCGGGGGGCGAGAAGCAGCGAGTGGCCATTGCTCGCGCCATTTTGGCCGACGCGCCGCTCGTTCTTTACGATGAAGCCACCTCAAGCTTGGACGCCCTTACGGAACAAGTGCGTGCGTGCGTGCCGGTGCGTGCGTGCGTGCGTGCGTGCCGGTGCGTGCGTGCGTGCGTGCTTGCGTGCCGGTGCGTGCGTGCGTGTCGGTGCGTGCGTGTTTGCTTGCGTGCGTGCGTGGGTGCTTGCGTGCTGGTGCGTGCGTGCCGGTGCGTGCGTGCGTGCGTGCCAGTGCGTGCGTGCGTGTCGGTGCGTGCGTGTTTGCTTGCGTGCGTGCTGGTGCGTGCGTGCCGGTGCGTGCTTGCGTGCCGGTGCGTGCGTGCTGGTGCGTGCATGCCGGTGCGTGCTTGCGTGCCGGTGCGTTCGTGCGTGCGTGCGTGCTGGCGAGCGTCCATCGAATTAGCGGGAAGTCCCACCGAAATCCCGTCCAAATCCCCCCTCCAGGCGATCCTGTCGAGTCTCAAAGCGAGTCTCGACCGAAAGACGTCGATCGTGATCGCCCATCGACTGGCGACGGTGGTCGACGCGGACGTGATCCACGTCCTGGAGAAGGGCCGCATCGTCGAGAGCGGCGACCACGCGGCGCTCGTAGCCGCCGACGGAAGGCGCGTCCGTCTGTCCGTCCGTCCGTGCGTACGGTCGTCCGTCCGTGCGTACGTTCGTCAGTGCGTGCGTATGGCTGTCCGTCTGTACATACGTCCATCTGTCCATCCGTCCGTACGTACTGCTGTCCGTCCGTCCGTCCGTCCGTACGTCCGTCCGTCCATCCGTTTGTACGTCCGTTCGTACGTCCGTCCGTTCGTACGTCCGTTCCTACATCCGTCAGTGCGTGCGTATGGCTGTGCGTCCGGACCGACTCACGAATCGTACGGACTGACAGATGGACTCTGTGTGACCTGGTGACCAGGGGCAGGGAAATGGCCTAGTGCATACCTGTAATCGGGAATTGAACCTGGGGGAGGGTTTGAGCGCTTTCGGGGGGGAGGGGGGGGGGGGTTTGAAACCGGAGAAGGGGGTCGAGAGAGGAAAAATATGCACTTTTAGTGTATTTTTAGTGAAAGAGACACTGTAAGAACCCTAGAATAGGTACTCTAGTCAAAATGCACTCTAAATAACCCAATACGTACTTTTGGCGTCTTATGTCTTTGGCGGCCCTCGCGGCCATTGCTATTTTGTCTGTCTGTACTGTCGTCACCCTGCTTTCTTGTAATTTTGTCAATTTATTGTTTAAATTTGCCCATTTAGGTACGCTCATCTATGGCGCAATCAGAACTGGGCGAGCGTCGTCAGCGATGAAGCGGCCCCATGAATAATGAGTGACACTTCGTTTGCCTTTCCTTTGCGAAAATGTTAACTGTGCGGTTTTAATACGAAATGTGCGTGTGTGTGTTTGGCGCCTGTAGCTGTGGGTGTATTTTGTCGGCGGGTAAATGCCGAGCTTTTAATTGCCATAATTAGGGGAGCCAGCCCCCCAGGATCGGGCTGACTGGCACTCTCATCTCTCACTAGCAGCTGTCGATTGTGACCAGAGAGAGGCCCCCACGATCGTAGAAGCGACGCACAAACAAACAAACAAACAAAGCGTTTAATTGACAAGCTTAATGAAAAAAGAGAGGAAAAAAAAGAAAAAGATAGGGAGAAAAAGAAAGGAATCGGACAACCCACCCACACAGGAGAACTAGAAGCAAAAAGACCGAAAAAAGACGAACCATCCCTCGAGCAGAGCAGACCACAAAACAACTCTACAGCAAACGACAAGAAACTCTGCACCCAGCAGACGAGCCCAAAAGCGCAAACCAAAACCAAACGCAGGCGCCACCAAAGCCAAAAAACCACCAGAAAAACCCGCACCCACCAAAAATAGAGCAAAGCCCGCGCGAGAAAGCGAAACCCAAAAGCCCAAAAAGCCACAGCGAAAAGACAACCAGCCACCAATACCAAAAGCCACCAGCGAACCCGGCACTCTACCGCAATATAGAGCTAAAGCCCGCGAATATCCGAAACCCAACGGCGCGATATTCCCACCACGCAAACCCCCCCTCACGAACAGAGCCCGACACCGCACAAGCCAGCACGAGCCACAGCAAAAGAAAGAGCAAGCTCGCAAACGAGCGGCCACCCGACCAACCCACGAATCAAAAGAGAAACTCACAAACCCAAACCACTCAAACACCACCAAAACCAGCAGCCCACCACAAACCACCACAGAGACCTAACAACACCGAGCCACCGCCCAACTCTGCCACCTAACCAATAGCTCACACACCACACAAGACAGACACGAAGAGGAATATAGCACGACGCACCACAACACACAAAACCGCCCACACAAGCCGAACCACAACAACACCAACCCAAACCACACACAACAAATGAAAGAGAACCGAAAACAACAAGCAAAAAATCCAAAAACCAAAAAAATCCAATAACACCAATCCACTAACCTATAAATACAGAGCGCAAGACAAAAAACAAAAAAATACCCCTATATCAAAAATCCACGAAACAAACCTATAACCGAAACAACTCTATAAAAAAACCAAGCCAATAGAAATACAAAAAATAAAAGCAACAATATCATCAAAAAACCAACAAACATAACAAACCAGCTAACCTATAAATAAAACAACCCCAAAAACAAAAAATATCAACACACAAAAACCACCAAACTAACCATAAAAAACAAAAAACACCAAAAAATCCATCCACACCCCCCCCCAGCACACCCCCCCGAGAACAAAACAACAACCAACACAAACCACACACCCCAAAACCCCAAAAAAAACAAACAACCACCACCAAACACAACCCCCAAAACAACAAAATCACCACAACCAAACAAACACTATCTTTGTCTCATCTTGTCGAGTTTGTCAATTTTTGGCTGTACAGCGACAGTATACTAACTACCTTAGGATGCGCATATAAGCATACGACGCACGGAATTGCCCAATGTCGAAGCAATTTCTACATTTGCCTATGAAAATTTAATTAAGATCACCAAATCCACACTCGCCGTTTTGACTTTGAATCAACATCTCAGTCGTAGTCGGTGAGTTGCGCAATTTCCGCGAAGAAAAGTCACCCGTATAATCAATGCGGCACGCGCAGTTGACTAGGGTAGCCTTTGCAGTTGGCATTAATCTTGGCGACTGTAGCCCGTCCAGAAGGTTAAGGCTAAGCAGTTCGTCTGAGAGATCTTTTTGGATGCAAGTCTCCTAACAGGAACTTGCGGCATTATTTTTGTAATTGTCTATGAATTAAGTTTTTTGCGCTAACTGTTAGCTGTGATTTGTGAACTCCAAGGAGTGGTCGGTGAACATTTGTGCCAGAAAAGTGTCTATTGCGGCATGTGTTTGTTCTGCGTAATAAGAAAGATTTGGTGCAGATAAGAAATTGGTTTATTACTGCGTCCTATGCACCCAAATAATCATCATTGTTCCTGGGGCACTTGCAACGAACGTACTACTAGTATTGTATTTCGAAGTCTTACTGTACATGGTAAGGTGAAAAAACAGCGGCTCATATTCATAGAACGATGCCTTGAGCGCGCGCGCGTCTGCTAATTACGAATCGGTCGGAGGGGCGCTTCGAATTTCAGCGCTACCGTAGCGCCGAGACGGCCCCTAGCTAGCAGGTTAGCTAACGCAGAGCTAACGGACGGCTAGCTAGTAGTAGCCTCGCCGCTAGCAACATGTAAGCCTCGGCGCCGGCTGCCGGCCGCGTCGCAGGCGCGCTCGCGGAAAAATTGATCAAACGGCGCGCCTCTCTCTCTGCCCACGCTGCTCTCCACCCACCACCCGCACCCGCACCCCCCACCCCCAGTGCGTGCGTGCGTGCGTGCGTGCTGGCGCTGAGTAAGACTGTCAACAGACAACGAACGCTTTTCGGGGGCTGTCTAGATGTCACCAGCGATGATGACATGTTGTCTGGAACCGCCGCCGACGACCGTCTGACGACGCCACCGCGCTGACGACGCCGACGCCTGCCGAGCCCGTCGACGTTCCCTCCGTCGACAGCCGACGTCGACACCGACAGTCGCCGAGCGGCACGCTCCGCGACCTCCGCCCGCCGGACTGTCATCATACCGACTTGCCCAAGAATCTGCCGACGACACCGCCGTCTTCGACAGATCACCCCCGCGCACGCCGACGACGAGACAGTATGCCGAGCGCGTCGACAGCAGCAGCACTGACCAAACGCTCCGCTCGCGGCGTCGGCAGCTCGACAGCCGGTGCTCGTCAACCGCATCGGCGCTAGGTCGTCGTCGTCGTCGTCGTCAACTCGCCGACGCTTTGATCCCCGGTCGACAAACTTTCTTGACGACTTTCTGACGACCGACAGCGCTCCTGTCGGCCGCTCGACATGGCCTGCTGTCAGAGCGAGGAGGCGCGCGAGCAGAAGCGCATCAACAAGGAGATCGAGAAGCAGCTGCAGCGCGACAAGCGCAACGCCCGTCGCGAACTCAAGCTTCTACTGCTAGGTTAGTTCCCGCGTGCGTGCCGGTGCGTGCGTGCGTGCGTGCGTGCGCGCGCGCGTGCGGGGTCCACTCGGCGGGGCCAACTCGTGTCCCCTTGTCCATCCCTCGTCCGTCTGCTGTCGTCGTCGGTGCAGCCGCCGACGCAGCCGCCACCGCCGGCGCCCGCCCCGTCAGGACAGGCGGCCGGCCGCAGAGCTAGGGCGGTGGCGCTCTTTGCGCAGGCCCCCTATGCCAGTCGCTCGCTCGTATCTCCTCTGTATGTGTGTGCGTGCGTGCGTTCGTCCGTCCGTCCGTCCGTACGCCCGTTTGCGCAGCGTAGACGCCGAGGAGGGAGGGAGGGAGGGAGGGTGCGCTGCGCAGCCGGCCGCCCGGACAGCGGCTGGAGAGCGAGCGGCGCAGCTTTATCGATCGCCATCGGTGGCTGGCTGGCTGGCGCCAGTACCCGTGTAGCTCGCTGCTCGCTCGCTCGCTCGCCCCAAAGGATGACGCTCTGCCGAGGGACGCACACACACGGCAGAGGGAACACCCTGCCACGCACGCACGCACGCACGCGCAAGCTCGCGGACACACTGCACGCGCGCGCGCGAGCACGCACGCGCGCACGCACAGGTGGATAATGCAGTCACTGACGTGTTTAAAATACTCACAGAGCTACTCACGAAAGATGTGTGAGAAACTAGTGCTTTGGTCACAGTTCACATCTCTCGATTGTACATATACAGTGTACCTACCTATACGTACATTCCATAGCAGCGAAAGCGAGAAAGAAGATATCGTTTTGTCAAGTAGTGGGTCAGACAAACAAGTGAGTAATCACTCCTTTCCCTACCCGAACGATATGTAAATTGATTTCTGGCTTGGACTGTTGACGATCATTATGAGTGTTCCGGTACATTTATTGAAATACAGTTTGTACCTATGTAATATGTTAATCAGAAACAACGTGTGACCATTTGCCGATTTTCTGCTGACAAGCGATTTGACTGGTGGGCTCAAGATTTACTCCACGTTTAAACCAAGCAGTAGCAAAATACCTACCTACAACAAAGCGCCAGACACAGTGCCATCTCTAATGCTTCAATGTCCGTCAATCCATGCTCTGTGTACATCATCGTTCTATTTTTATTTTATTTTATTTTATTCCCAGCAACTGTACAGCGCGAACAACACGACGACACCGCAACGCGATACAACGAACAATGATGCGATACATTGTACACATGCCCCAGGGCTAGACTACGCCAAAGGAGGGCGATATACAGATTCTCTTTGTTGTATGCTGTAGGCGTGTACGTGCGTGCGTGCGTGCGTGCCTGCGTTCGTGCGTGCCAGTGCGTTCGTGCGTGCCGGTACGTGCGTGCGTGAACAATTCGATCTCTCTTTCCAATTCGATCGCGTCCCTCTCCTCTAGGCACGGGCGAGTCGGGCAAGTCGACGTTCATCAAGCAGATGCGCATCATCCACGGCAGCGGCTACTCGCAGGACGACAAGATCGGCTTCAAGCGGCTCGTCTACCAGAACGTCTTCATGGCCATGCAGTCCATGGTCAAGGCCATGGACACCCTGGGCGTACCCTTCGCCGGCGACGAGGCCGACGTCCGTGCTTCTTTTTTTCTTATTTTGTTTTCTTTTTTTTTTGGTTGAGGGGAATTGAGTTCGCATGCTGGTAGTTGGATGGCCAACTTGGGGAGACGGGTGAGAGTGCCGTGTCAAACGCACCTATGGACCAGTTTATCGCCTATTAACAGGGGTTCTCAAAGGCACAGCAGCGTGACATTTCTCAGTGTCAAACAGCAGTGACACTTTTTGTGTCTTAGCTAAACCTGAAGTGAACCACAGCCCACACCTAGGTAGCTCAGGAGACACGTTGCACTTTGGGATCAGTGAATGGGCCAAGCCACACAACTTCCCTCCCTCCCTCCTTAGCCAGGATTGCCAGGGAAAGGGTCTGGTTAGGTCACAGAACTTCCTGTTGGGTTGGCCTAGTGCAGTTGACCAAAAATCCTGGATTCCTCAGGATCCCAGCGGAACAATGTAACACACAAAGCTGGTGACTATGGTACGCTATTAGTAACTGACTGACTACTGACTGCCTACTAGTGACATTGAGAAACCCAGAACCCTCTAAGTATTGCCATGCGTCAAGTGTCAGCAATCAACCCCATCACTATTGGACTGCACCCACTCTCAGTCGCTTGAAGGACCATTGAAATTTGATGTCTACGACCGCGTAACATCAATTCCAAGGGCAACACATTCATTCTGTCGCTAAACGAGCAGCAGCCCTCTGGCCGTGCCGTAGCTCATTAGTGGGAGAAGCATCATTTTTAGCCACTTCTGCCCCGCGTATAGCCCTCTCTGCCGAGTAAATGTCAATGCACATGAGAGACCAACAAAAAATTCGCGCCTCAATGGGGGAGAAATCCAAGAAGTTGTCAACAAGTCGCCCACACAACGGGAAGTCTACATTTAGACTTTATAGCATTGTGCGTGGGCGCACAAAGACTTTTGCGCGGGAACATTTTTGAACAAGCGTTCTGCGCACCAAAATAGTTTTGCTGACGCTGTAATTGTCTGCAAACAAATCGTAAAAAAAAAACAAAGAAAGAAACGCTGTACAAACACGCGCAAGCAAAATCGTGACGCATGCGTAGTCAATCCGTATCTGCTGACACAATCTTGTTTAATGGGCAACAGTTCGGGATTGGCTATTAAAATTGTAAAGTTTTTTTCGAACCAAAGAGCTGTTATCTTGTCTGCACTGTCTAGCGCACCTACATTTGAAGAAAAAAAACATTGGTGGGGGGGGGCTTGCTCCCATATTGGCATATTGGCCGAAACTGTCACACAAAAAGGCTCAGTCGCACGTATCAATATTGAATTTGTTTTTTTTTTAATTTTCTTTAATTTCAGCTCTCCGAAAAGGCGAACGTCGTCAGGGCCGTCGACTACGAGTCGGTGACGACATTCGACGAGCCCTACATTTCCTATATAATGGTCGGTTGAACTGTTAATTTTTTTGTGATTTTTATAGCGTCCAGTTCTGCAGTATCACTCTCGCAAAAAAATTGATTCCACAAATAATTGTTACGCGATACATTTGCGTGTACCTCCTACACACATTTCCAATGTACCGTAAATCCTCCAATACAACCCCCTCCAATAGCGCCCCCTGGGTAAGGAGAGGTTGAAAAAATAGCGCACCGGGGGCACTATTGGAGGATTTTACGCTACCTACACATCCTTTATGGTGTGGTTTCTAAATGAATGCGCGTGGCGGGTGCGTTCCTTTCCTGTAGCGACGTGGCGAGCGAGGGAACAGATAATTCACTCATTTGGGCCTTTTGAGCATACATGTAACCGGGTTTTTGAAGTGGGGGGGAGGTCGGAGACCATCCTGGGGTGTGGGGGGGATATGAAGGGGGAGGGGGGTCAGAAGCTAAAAAGTGTACCTGAATAGTGTCTAAATAGGCACTTTTTGGTCAAAAATAGGTTAAAATAGGCTATAAATAGCGTTATTAAGCTGTTTTAGGGTAAAAAACAAAACACTGAAAAGACGAAAAATACACTACTTTTTTACAGTTGTAGGTAAGTTGGAAAACTTAGAATAATTCTGGGGGGAGGGTTAGTAGGGGCTGGGGAGGGGTAACTGTCGACCTTGAGGTTGGTAACCCCCCCCCCCCAAACCCCCCAGTTACATGTATGGTTTTGCGTGGAAGATCCTTGAGATTTGTATGTTCAGTCTGTAAGGTCGGGTCCCAAATCGAGCTGCACAGTGCAGACAGAAAAGTTGGGCAAACGAAAACGCTGCAAACTTTTGACAATGCACTATACCGTAAGTCGCACATAATGGGTTCTCTTTACTCATTCAGGATTTATGGGCTGACAGAGGCATCCAAGAGGTTTACGATCGCAGAAGGGAGTATCAGCTGACTGACTCGGCCAGATAGTGCGTTTGTCCCCAGCACGCACGCGCGCACGCACGCACAGGCGTATTTGCACACAGCACGGATGGACAGACGGGCGGACGCACGGACGGACGGACGGACGGACGGACGGACGGACGGACGGACGGACGGACGCATGCACAAACATAGGGACAGACGCATGCACGCACGCACGCACGCGTCACCTTGCAGCTATCTGAGCGACTTGGAGCGACTGTCAGTGCCGGACTACCTGCCTACCGAGCAGGACATCCTCAGAGTGCGCGTGCCCACGACGGGCATCATCGAGTATCCCTTCGACCTGGAGCAGATCATCTTCAGGTGCACTACTCTGTTCAGCGCAAGCAATCGATTTTTAATACAGCCCCCTCCCCCATTGCAAGCGCTCCCTCCCACAGGATACCCCTCCGTTTGGGGAGCCAGCCTCCCAGGATCGGGCTGACTGGGTCTCATCTCTCACTAGCAGTTGTCGATTGTGACCAGAGGGAGGCAACCCCGCGATCTGAGAAGCGGCCCACACACAAACAAACAAAGATACCCCTCCAACCCGCATGGGATTTGCGGTACGCTTATCGCACTACTGCCGAAAAGCGTATGTGGGGCGTTCTTCTTCTGGTCTGTGGCGGCCCTCGTGGCCAGTATGCGGGCCTCAGACCGAATGACGCACACACACACGCACGCACGCACGCACGCACGCACAAACACACACACACACACACACACCACACACACACACCGCATTGCAGAATGGTGGACGTGGGCGGGCAGCGATCGGAGCGACGCAAGTGGATCCACTGCTTCGAGAACGTGACATCCATCATGTTCCTCGTCGCCCTCAGCGAGTACGACCAAGTGCTCGTCGAGTGCGACAACGAGGTTGTAGACTGTGGATATTTGCATACTATGCGCGTGCGTGCCGGTGCGTGCGTGCCGCTGCTTGCGTGCGGGCGTGCCAGTGAGTGCCGGTGCGTGCGTGCGCGCCGGTGCGTGCGTGCGTGCCGGTGCGTGCGTGAGTGCGTGCGTGTCGGTGCGTGCGTGTCGGTGCGTGCGTGCCGCTGCGTGCGTGCCCGTGCGTGCCAGTGCGCGCGTGCCGGTGCGCGCGTGCCGGTGCGTGCGTGCGCATTGGCGCCGCCTACGACAAAACCTACGAGAATTGCAAATGAAATTCTTGATATTCAAATGGAAATCAAAATTCAGAACCGGATGGAGGAGAGCAAGGCGCTGTTCCGCACCATCATCACCTATCCCTGGTTCCAAAACTCCTCGGTGATATTATTTCTCAACAAGAAGGATCTGCTAGAGGAGAAGATCGCGTATTCGCATCTTCAAGAGTACTTCCCGGAATACGACGGTTCGTTTTTTATTAATTAAAATTACGACGACACTTGCACAACTTTCGTCTGCCAGGGAAATTTAAATTTTGAAAATTCAAGGCCCCATCGGCGACCCGTTAGGAGCGCGAGAGTTCATTCTGACGATGTTCGTCAGTCTGAATCCCGACGCGGACAAGATCATCTATTCACACTTCACTTGTGCCACGGGTAAGCACGCACGCACCGGCACGCACGCACTGACACGCACGCACGCACCGGCACGCACGCACCAACACGCACGCACCGCACGCACGCACCAGCACGCACGCACTGGCACGCACGCACCAACACGCACGCACCGGCACGCACGCACGCACGCACGCACTGGCACGCACGCACTGACACGCACGCACTGGCACGCACGCACTGACAAGCACGCACGCACCGGCACGCTCGCACGGGCACGCACGCACCGGCACGCAACGGCTCATTGCAGACACTGAGAATATCCGCTTCGTGTTCGCCGCCGTCAAGGACACCATACTCCAGAACAACCTCAAGGAGTACAATCTCGTCTAGCGACAACCCCCACCCCCCCCCTCCCTTTTTGCCCCCTCCCCCCTCGCTCATTCCCAGCAAGAACCACTGAGCGTGTGATCCTTCCCCAGTCGCTCATTCGAGTGGATTACGGTAGCCGGCGGCCTGAAGAAAGCCCGAACTGCTACAATTTTGGCGATGGAATACGCGCACACATAGGCTTTAATGGAGATGGCGCGTGCGTGGGCGTTGTTGTTTCTTACGATTTTCTCGTCTCGCCAATGCCAAAGTGTGCGTGTCGCGGACTGCGCGTTTTTTTTTGTGGTTTTCTCCCGTTTTTCATGTTGCTAATTACTTTCAATTTTCCTTTTAAAGTGGCTAGTAATCGCTGCTGCTACCGATCCGTTAGTGGAGGCACTGTTAGAGCGAGGCGATTTAATGAAAGTTTTTCCAAAAACGCTAATCGCATATTCTATTCACCTCCCGACTCCGTAATTCTAGTCAGCGCTTTTTGCCCCTTTCCTTTATTTTTTTTTATTTTTATTTTAGCTTCTCGACCGCTATTTCCCACGCGCACGCAACCTCTGTTCACAGAGCATTTTGTAGGCGCTTTTCCAGCACAGCTTGCGGCCGCTTGTCGAGTGCGTACGTGCGCGTCGGTTCGTGTGTCGGTCACTCGCTGAGTTTTAGAGCCCCAGTCCGTCCGTTACGTTAGTTCGTGCGCGCATGCGCGCATGCGTGCGTGCGCGTATGTGCGTGCGTGCGCGCTGCCAAGCGCCCAGTGCTGAATGCGCGCTCGTCGTCGCTAGGTCACGTCTCTATTCGGATACTACTGTAAGTTATACTCTAATAACAGCACCTCCTGTGCAAACGCGAGGACGTGACATTGGAGCGGCTTTTATTAGAGAGTTAGCGCGCGCGCGCCACACCATGTTTTCTTGTCGTCGAATGCCAGAGACGCACAGACAGACAGACGTACTAAAGAGAGCGCGCTCGTCCAGTAGTGATTTTTGTGTTGCCACTTTTCCGTTTCTCCACCCTCCCCCCCCCACTCCTCTCTCCGTTTCCTCCTTCGCGTGCACTTGTACATTTTCGTGTTTTGCGCGTGCGTGCGTGCGTGTCTCTTGTCAAGACGTGGCCGCGACCTACACGACGCTAAAGGAGAATTGGGCCGTTGAAATACGCAGCAAAAAAGCAAAATACCGTAAAGCCTATAGTTAGCCCCCCCTATAATTGTACACCCTCACAAGACCACTTTGAGTTAATAAGCCCCCCCCTGTAATTACGCCCCCCCCCCCAAATGGACCATCGTCTGAAAGGCAACATTTTCCATGTCTGGGTGTAAGTATGGTCGCGTATGTATGTATATACATGTATGTGCATGTGAGACTGTGTCAGAATGTGTTAGAGTGTACCAACGGGTGTGCACAGCACCTTTTTCCCTTAAAAATCGCATCCACGCGCCTTTCCGCCCACAAAGCTTCCCACGCATCGACACTTTCCCAGTTTATAAGCCTCCCCCCCTATAATTATACACCCTCCTACTAGAGCTCGAACGAAACAATTATTCCCGGGGGCTAATTATAGGGTTTACGGTAAGCAACAATAGATTCCAACTGATGTGTCTACGACACTGAACATTGTGATGAACAACGCACATTACCGGACATACTGTCACTTCTTGATCTCGCATGGTTACAGTGAGAAGATTGCCCACTACCTACCAGAACGTAAAAACAAAGACCTTACCTGGCACTACCTACCTACGTAGGTACCTACTTTACATACCTGCAACCGGGTCTGGAGGGGGGGGGGGGGTAAATGGCCGAATTATGGCGGGGTGTGGAGCAAAAAGTGGGGGAGCTGGCTATTTTTTAGTTATACTTGTATGTTTTGGTAAAAAATGGGTATAAATAGGGTGAAGAAAATCCCTTGAGAAAATTCTAGGGGTTGGGGGCATACCTGTAACTGGGTCTGGCAGAGTGGGGGGGGGGTAGCTGGCCGATTTTGGGGGAGGGGGTCTCCGGAGCAAAAAGTGGGGGGGGGTAGCTGGCCATTGTTTGAGTTATAATGGTACTTTTTGGTCTAAAATGGGTATAAAAAGGGTGTAAACAGTGTTATTTAGCTGTTTTATGGTCATATAACACTGAAAAGCACTGAAAAACACCAACAGTTACTCACCTTTATCGTTTTACACATGACGAAAATCCTTTGGGAAAATTCTGGGGGGGGGGGGGTCGTGGGGGAGTTGGGGGGTGGTTGAAAAACTAGTGGGGGCCCCCAAAGCCGCCCCAACCACCCCCCAGTTACAGGTATGGTTGGGGGGCGTGTTTGGGTGGGTGTTGAAAATAGTGGGGGGAGGGTAACCAGTTGGTCTGTATCATGTAAATATTGTTTGAGTTACCACTGAATTTGCGACACTCAGAACGCTTGTTCGAATGATTGGGAGACTTGTTCGGGCAGTAGATACTCGCTAACCAGTATAAGTCAAAAAGTGGTCGGCTACACCCCCCCCCTTCCAGGAATTTGGCCATTTAGGACCCCCACTCTGCCAGACCCGGTTACAGGTATGGACGAGCACGCAACTTGCGGCAAACCTTGCCATCTGCTGCTGTGCGTTCGTATGTATGCGTGCGTGCGTGTGTTTCTCACTCTGTACACCCGAAGTTTGTAATCTAGTGAAGGCGCGCTCGAATTCAAATCGACGCGTAGAATACGGTAATCGACATACAGTATCCCACTAATACGGAATCACCCTCGCACGTAGAATACCGTACATGATGACAAGTTGTGACGCTTTCCTTGCGCAACAATAAATTGGAATTGAATAGTTTCTTTTCATAGCAACATCTCCAATATTGGTTCCAAAATAGCACTATTTTGATGCTTTACGGTAATAAAACACTGAAAAGGACTCAAAGCACGCAATTTTGACATTTTGGGCAATTTGGCAGGAACCTTACGATAATCCTAAGGGCAGCTTACAACACACCCACCCAACGGCACAATTGGAGAGATTACTGTATAAAAATCGAAAATCAAATTTTCTACCGTAATCCAAATTCAAGTGTTCAAATTCAAAAGTGGCGCGCGCGCGCTCAAGGCGCCTGTATGACGACAAGGAGCCGTTTGGCCGCCTTGGCGACCGCGTAGGCGCGAGAGCAGATGTCGGCAGAGGTATGGTCGTCGACGGCAGAAGTCGACAGCTGTCGAGAGCTGTCGACCAGCTGCCGAGCGGCTGCCGCCAGTGCCGACACTGCCGATCCCCTGTCGGCGTCGCTATCGACAAACGCCTCTGGCACCCCGGTCAGCATGCGGTCGACTATCGAGAAAATCTGAACAGTTAGCGAGCTGTTTCCATTGTACGTAGAGGCCGTCTGGCTAATTAGCCCTGGCGGCTAATTAGAATGATCATGTAGCCCCTGTGTGCGCGCCAGCGTGCGCACGCGCGCACACACAGGCACACGCGAGCCGAAACTAGCCTCAATCGACAAATGAAGGAACCAGTAATTTTGCCTAAATTTCGCATCAAATACCGTAAACCCTA